>JBBPMY010000785.1:0-11724 GCA_038090615.1 Phylloporus gajari
GGTGCTTGCCATTTTACTCCCCCCTTCCTCCCACACACGCTGATACTACATACTGGATTTCAAGTCCATCAAGATTCAGCCATCTATCATTGGCTACGCTGCAGGCCTTGTGGCATATTACCCTTCTCCTTCTCATCAAGATGTGATTCATGCAACACAACTTGGTCCTCTTTCAACCCCCTTGAACAGGCTGTTGTCTAATTCATAGCTTGAGAGTACAACGATGCGGTATCGTGTATAGACGACCTCGTTACCTTCACAGTCTCTGAGCCATCGTTCTTGGGAACTCGCACGTGGAGAGTAGCAGTGACTACCAGCGAGTGATGGAGTCATATGGGCATGCGTGAGATGCAGTGGATGGCGACTACCCTTGATAATTTCGTTGGTGATTTCGTTCTACCGTATGATTTGATAAACCTCTTAATAGCGATTTGACAGAGTCACGGCCACAATACGAAGACTTTGTGAAACGCTCTACTTGTCTATTCGCACAAAGGGGACAAGTGGGTGTCTATTGCGCATGGTGGATCGAGGGGTCAGTGTGAGTGAGTCCATCAAAGTATGGATCTCTGGTAAGCTGTCATCCTATCTGATCTCGTGTCACACATTGAAAAGTTCACTGCAAACTTCATGCAACGAGGGCTTTTTGGTTGCCGACCCCAACGGTGCGACGATGCCCCAGGAACCATCTGAAGCGACGCGCACTCTTGGACAACTATCAAGAGAATGAGCAATGTTGAGACTGAAAACTGGTTATGGGAAGATCCTGTGGATGCCGGCGTTGGTGTGACCAGCCCTTTTATCTTGGCATCTGTTGTATACCTGACGTTCGCTCGGCCTGTAGTTTATCCTCCCCAGATTCGCAATTTATCAAGTCATATGTGACCTTCTGACTACAACCGACCACGTAGACGTGGTTGCATGTTTCCGCAAAATGTATGACATCCAGCAGGAAATTACCACACATGAATCTATGTACAAAGGGTTCATTCGAAGGCATACTATCTGATGACAAAATCTACAATAAAAGTACCTTGCTCACAGCTTCTTTACCACCCGATCCGAAAACCAGGTGGCATAGGCAGGTTTGGGCAGAACGACAGGCACCTTGACCTGTCCCACATTGCTACTTCCCTCATCTAGCTTCAACTGACGAAAAGCACTAAATGTCCCTCGTTCGACGATCCAGATAGTCGGTTTGCCAAATATTCCTTTTGCAAACGCATGCAGAATATTTTTGTTGGATTGCGAGAGCGCATCAAGGAGGCATTGCCCTGCGAGAGAGGCGTCGCAGACTGACAAGGAATGTGTGCAGTGAAGATGGGCGCGGGTGGAACAAGCACCTACCTTGTTCATCGGCAAGTTCAACGAAGAACCCAATCGAGGGCGGGAGTTGAATCTCATCCACCGTTGTGGTCCACTCAACGACAACACCCAGTGTACTCTCCATAGACGTCATCGCAGACCTCAGATCTTTTTCGCTGATCATGACATGTTGGAGATGGAAGGCAACGCTATTGATGGATTAGCGGGAAACAATATGCGTGCAAGAGACACTACACACCTCCGGCGCTCGATGAATTGAATGACGGGTGTGCCATCGCTTGGATCGAAGCCAGCGATCTCGACAACATCACCCAGACGATACCGCCATAAACCATTGGAATTTGTCATCATAACTTCGTACCGCTTTCCAACATCGACCTCCCACTGTGGCCACCATCAGAACAAGTTTCATCCCACAACTAACACTCACGGGTTGAACGACGGCAGTGATCGATTCACCCTCGCTGAAGTCCAAAAACTCGGTAATTGTTTCAAGGCTCAACTTGAAGTGATTCAGATAGACTGGGTCATAGCGCCAACCAACGGTGCCTTCCGTACATCCATACATGCTGGCATGTATTTTGGCATTGGGACCAAGGAACGATTGAGCCTATTATAAACATTGAGAGGGAAATAAGATAAGCAGCTCATAAACTCACCAAAGGAACGGACGACTCGAAGGAACCGCTCGCGATACATATGACTGAACGCAAATTTGGCCAAGCAAGACTGCACCACCCCAGGCAAGAAGATGGACGGCCGATTTCGCGTAACCTTGCCGCACGTTCGGGATTACGTGAAATAACCAACTACTGCAATTAAATTCATGTACGCATATCGGTTGGTAGATACTGACCTCCAAGTAGTGCCGAACGTGTCCTATCCCATCGAGATCTGGAATTGTGCCGTTTTCGACGCAGTCCACAACCATATCGAAATTCGTGTCGATGTACCGAACCATTTCTACAAATGTTGTGACAAAGGACGTCTGCATTTGCTCAAGGGATCTGCTGGCGAGTGCAAATAGACCGTGTATGATAAGGAAAGACTTCCAGTTCTTCACGAATCCTACTGCATACGGTGTAGCAGAGTTCGGTACTGCAAAGATGAGGAGTTAGCAGTGACATCGGGGCTGAAAAAATTGCACTATACAGAGTGTGGCCATCTTTTCCTCGTCATTATCGGGGGGCAGACCTAGAATTGACCTCAAGAGCAAAGACGAGATCGTGGGTGATACATTGACCGTCTTGACGAGGTCATCGTTTTCGTCAACGATATCCAGCGGCCAGTGCAACCAATTAAATACAAGTGCCGTGGTACGCTCAGAGAGCGTCAAGGATCCAGTATTCGTTCCCACGTCAAACTTCGGTAGGCAGCTATATTTCGGGAAAGCCTTTGAGACACCACCAGATGTCGAGCTGGACCAGGTCATGTAATCTGGCAGCCCCGGCGCGAGCAGGTCGAGCACCTCACTCTCTCGACATGGGCTCTCGAAGAACTTCGATATCAATGGCTTGTATGCGTCATATGTCGTGAACTGCACTGTTTTCCTAAACTTCTCGCAGAGGGTGTCATCATCCATGTCGTCCACGAGGCCAGCTATAGCATCGCGAAATGCAGTGAGCTCTGATGCGACTCGAGCGAACTGGGTTTTGTGGTTGGATCTGAGAATCTGTGCAAGTCTGTGCTCAGTCCGCAACTGGAGCTGTTGAGATATGAGCGGCGGGTTTGCGGAAAGTAAGCCTGGCGGTGACATAACTTGCGAGGAGAAAAGAATGCAGACCTTATAACCAATGCTGTACGCGAATTGGACGCGATTGGGACCCGAACAGTCGGATGCAAGACGGTCTTTGAGGCAGTTAATTTGATTATGGGATCCTTGGCAATGAGGTCCGCCGCAGTTGGATCGATATATACCCGAGGCCGAGATGGCGATCGTACCTGCAAAGTCGTCGCGTTTCAATAGTGTCTCGTAAGTTGCTGGTAAGTGAGCAAGCCTTCCCATTGGCTGATGCCCGTGGCTCCATGCCACGCTTAACGGCCTCTTCCTTCGTTTGGGAACCAAAAATGTTGCGTTTGGGCTCGCTAAGGCCATTGCCAGATTCTTGATGCGGCCTTCCCTTCTGATGATGACTCTATGCGACGCTTAACGGCCACTTCCCATTTGGCAACAAAAAATGTAGCGTTTGGGGCTTAGGACATTACTAGATTTTTGATCAGTGACGATACTTAGTGGCTGTTACAGCGCGTTGCAAAAATAGAGGTATTCGGAGTTTGAAGCTGGGAAGCTCTCGGCATGCAGTTTGCCGCTTCAGCCGTCATGTGCCGTCACCCTGCCTCCATCATGGTTTGTCGTCACTCAATTTCCCCCGATATCAAGTATGGTAAGACTCGGCCAGAAAAAAGTCACCCACAAGAGCGCGAACAAATCTGCTCGCTCACTGGTTGCACAAAATGAGCTGGAGTTGGCCTTTCTGGCAACCCTACAGCGCAATCTGCCTTTCCACCGAAGTGTTGGATCACGCCGTTTGCTCAGCAGGTCCTTTTCTCGCATATGTCTCAACTTTCAAGTCTATTGTGGGCGTGGTTTCAAACTGAACAAATATGATCATTGCACATGCAAGAGAGGCATATGCACACCCCATTTGCACACTGAAACCGGATAACAGCTGCAGGTGCCGTTTGCTCACCGGATGTAGCAACGCGCACGGATCCCTGATCAAGGCCCCAGATCAAGCATACTATGATCATTCTCACCCGCCAGCGTAATTGTCGTCAATGCCACTATGAGTGAATGGATCAACACCTAAGCAAAAAGTACGACGAAATCTAGGTTCGGAAAGATAGTTTTGTTGTTTTGTAGTACACATGGATTTCCCCTCTGTATCCAGACAAAGACAGATATCTGGTTAGCTACTCATATACTCATACTTTGATCATACCGAGCGATCGTTGTCATTGCCTTGTTCACGACAGATTGCCCAAATTGGGATAATTTCAGACGTCAACATTTTGCGGACCGCTCTATCGTTCTGCAACGCGCTGTAACAGCGCGTTGCAGAACGAGATGCTCTGAGTTTGAAGCTGAGAACTTCTCGGCATGCAGCTTGCCGCTTCAGCCGCCGTGGGCCGTCTTGTTGTCCCATGGTTCGTCGTCACTCAATTGCCCCCGATATCAAGCATGTCGAGATTGGTCAGCAAGGAATCACTCACAAGATCTCAAACAAATCTGCTCACTCACTGGGGTTGCACAAAACGAGTCAAAATTGGCCTTTCTGGCACCCCTCCAGTGTTGTCCGTCCACTGAAGTGTGTTGGAGCCGTTCGCTCAGCAGGTTCTCTTCTCGCGTATGTCTCGACTTTCATGTCAGTCACAGGCACGGTTCCAAATTGAAGACTCAAGAGATATGATCATTGCGCATGCGAAGGGGTTATGCACACCCCATTTGCGCACCGAAACCGTATAACAGCTGCGGGTGTCATTTGCTCACCGGATGCAGCAACACACACGAATCCCTGATCGAGCCTAGTAACTATGGATGGCATGATCGTCTCTAATCTCACCCGCGAGCGTTATTGTCGTCAACGCCACCATGAGCAGCTGCATCAATGCCTAAGCGAGAAATACTTTTGTAGTATGGATTATGCCCTCCATATCCAGGCAAAGACGGATATCTGGGTAGAGCGCTACTCGTATAATCGTATCAAGCAATCATTGTCAATGCCTCATTCACAGCTCTTTGGGCGTGGGTGTCGCTCGTGTGACGTGACGCGTGACGAGGAGAGAGACCTGGAGAGACCTTGGTCTGTAGTTTATCCTCCCGAGATTAGCAGATTATCAAGTCCTATGTGATACGTAGCAGACGTAGTCGCATATTTCCGCAAAATGCATGACGTTCAGCAGGGAATTACTAATACTATCCATGAATCTATGTACTAAGAGTCTATTTGAACGTATGCTACACGATGATCATCAAGCTCTGACAAGGGAATCCACAACAAAGGTACCTTGCTCAAAGCTTCTTTACCACTCGATCCAAAAACCAGGCGACATAAGCTGGTTTGGGCAGAACGACAGGCACCTTGACTTGTCCCACATTACTACTTCCTTCATCCAGTTTTAGCTGACGAAAGGCACTAAATGTCCCTCGTCCAACAATCCAGACAGTCGGTTTACCAAATGCTCCTTTTGCGTACGCATGTTGAATATTTTTATTGGATTGCGAGAGCGCATCAAGGATCCGTTCCCCCGCAAGCGAGACATCGCAGACTGGCAATGAACGTGTGCAACGAAGATGGGTGTAGGTGGAACAAGCACCTACCTTGTTCATTGGCAAGTTCGACAAAGAAGCCAATCGAGCACGGGAGTGGATTCTCATCCACTGTTGTGGTCCACTCGACGACATCATCCAGCGTACTCTTTACCACCACAGACGTCATCGCAGACCTCAGATCGTTTTCGCTGATCATGACGTATTGGAGATGGAAGGCAACACTATCGATGAGTGAGCGCTGAGCTGAGGACAATATGCATGCAAGAAACACTACACACCTCCGGCGCTCGATGAATCGAATGATGGGTGTACCGTCGCTCGGATCAAACCCAGCGATCTCGACAACATCACCCAGACGATACCGCCATAAACCATTGGAATTTGTCATCACAACTTCGTACCGCTTTCCAACATCGACCTCCCACTGTGACCACCATCAGAACAAGCTTCATCCCACGATTAACACTCACGGGTTGAACGACGGCAGTGATTGATTCACCCTCGCTAAAGTCCAAAAATTCGATGATTGTTTCAAAGCTCAACTTGAAGTGATTCAGATAAAGTGGGTCGTAGCGCCAACCAACAGTGCCTTCCGTACACCCATATACACTGGCGTGTATTTTTGCATTGGAACCAAGGAACGATTGAGCCTATTATAAACATTGAGAAGGAAATAATATAAGCAGCCCGTGAACGCACCAAAGGAACGGACGACTGGAAGGAACCGCTCGCGATACATGCAACCGAACGCAAGTTTGGCCAAGCAAGACTGCACCACCCCGGGCAAGAAGATGGACGGCCTATTTCGCGTAACTCTGCCGCACGTTCGGGGTTAGGTAAAATAACCGACTACTGCAATTAAACTCCTGTATGCATATCGGTTGGTAGATACTGACCTCCAAGTGATGCCGAACGTGTCCTATCCCATCGAGATCCGGAATTGCGCCGTTTTCGATGGAGTCCACAATGATATCGAAATTCGCGTCAATGTACCGAACCATTTCTACAAATGTTGTGACAAAGGACATGCGCATTTGCTCAAGGGATCTGCTGGCGAGTGCAAATAGACCGTGTATGATAAGGAAAGACTTCCAGTTCTTCACGAATCCTACGGCATACGGTGTAGCAGAGTTCGGTACTGCCAAGGTGA
Source organism: Phylloporus gajari (assembly GCA_038090615.1). NCBI lineage: Eukaryota > Fungi > Basidiomycota > Agaricomycetes > Boletales > Boletaceae > Phylloporus > Phylloporus gajari. Next base: position 6,750 of record JBBPMY010000785.1, read on the forward strand.
GGAGTTAGCAGTGACATCGGGGCTGAAAACATTGCACCATACAGAGTGTGGCCATCTTTTCCTCGTCATTATCGGGGGGCAGACCTAGAAGTGACCTTAAGAACAAGGAAGACACTGTGGGCGACACGTTGACTGTCTTGACGAGATGGTCGTTTTCGTCAACGATATCCAGCGGCCAGTGTATGAGATTATATACAAGAGCCGTGGTACGCTCAGAGAGTGCCGAAGGCCCAGTATTCGTTCCCACGTCAAATTTTGGTAGATAGCCGTATTTCGGGAAAGCCTTCGAGACACCACCAGATGTCGAGCTGGACCAGGTCATGTAATCCGGCAGCCCCGGCGCGAGCAGGTCGATTACCTCACTCTCCCGACACGGACTCTCGAAAAACTTCGATATCAATGGCTTGTATGCGTCATATTTTGTAAACTGCACCGTTTTCCTGAACTTCTCGCAGAGGGTGTCATCGCCCATGTCGTCCACGAGGCCAGCTATAGCATCGCGAAATGCACTGAGCTCTGATGCGACTCGAGCGAACTGGGTTTTGTGGTTGGATCTGAGGATGTGTGCAAGTCTGTGCTCAGTCCGCGACCGGAGCTGTTGAGATATGAGCGGCGGGTTTGCGGAAAGTAAGCCTGGCGGAGACATGACATGCCAGGAGAAAAAGGGATGCAGACCTTAAGTAACGGATGCCTGCACGCAATTGGGGCCCGAATAGTGTTCTACCGGTCGGATGCAAGACGGTCTTTGGAGCTAATAGTCAAGTAAATTCCGCAAGACGCGTTATGATATGTATCCATTCATCCAAGGCTGAGACGGCGACAATAGTGGTTTGTTAAAGCGCAAGCGAACCCGTGGCGTGGTCCACAGTCTAGCCTGTTTGACTTTGGCAATAAGTGCCAACTGGTAGTCGGCTCTGACCTTGCTTGCGAGGCAGTGCAACGTTTCATTTTTTAGAACTACTACATGGTGATACATGCAGCGAATCTTGGCTTTCGTGAATGCTATTGGAGACTAGAAACAGAGAAGAGGTCACGACGGACGGCAGTCAAGAGAAAAGTTCCGACCGCACCTGAGCGCGTGAGATTGATGGAGTCAACCCACACTAGTCTTGCCGTAAACCAGGGGCGACTTTTGACACGGCAAGAGACCTTACCATATACCGACTACGCCCACCAAAACACCGAAATTTCATAGCCAACAAGAGGTGTTTGCATAAACTCGCGAGATCATCATAAAGTGCCTATTATTTGTCTCAGTGCGTTTCATCTCCGGTCTTCATTTTCTCTCATTCAAGTGGGAGAGTGTCATTGGCCACAATAATCTATGGCACCTGTCGATGGCCAGGAGCTACTTGCCGTTTTACTCCCCCCAACACACACAGGCTGACACTATCGTACTTCAAGTCCTACAAGATTTGACCATCCATCGTTGGCTACCCTGCAAGCCACGTGGCATGTTACCCTTCTCCTTATCAAGGTATGTGATCCGTGCAACACAATTTGGCCCCTTTTCAATCTTCCCGGACAGGCTGTCATCTTATTTATGGCTGGAGAATACAACAGCGCAGTATCGTGGAGAGACAACCTTGTCACTTTCATGGTTTCTGACTTGTTGTTCTTGGAAACTTGCACACGGGAGCAGTGACTGCCAGCGTGTGACTGACCCGTATGGAAATACAGTGGATGGCCTCATCCATCAACTACCCTAGATAATTTCGACCATACGACATGGCAAAATTGATCATCTTGATAGACCTCTGGATGGCGATTTGATGGACTCGCGATCACAATCCGAAGATGACTTTGTGAGACGCTCTACTTATCTGGTCGCACAAAGGGGACAAGCGGGTGTCTATTGCGCATGGCGGATCGAAGGTTAGCGTAAGTGGGTCTATCAAAGTATGGGTGTCTGGTAAGCTATCATCCTATCTGACCTGGGTCTGACACACATCGGAGAATTCACTCCAGACTCCATTTAGCGATGCTTTTCTATACCGGAAAAGAGAACTTCACGACTACTGACTCTAACGGTGCAATAATGCCTCGGGAACCGTCTGATACGACGCACACCCTTGGACAACTATCAAGAGAGTGGGCAAAGTTGAGACTGAAAATTGGTTCATGGAAGGATTCTCCGGGTGCCGGTGCTGGCGTGAGCAATCGTTTTATTTTGGTGTCTGCTGTATACTTGACGTTCGCTCGGCCCGTAGTTTATCCTGCCAATATTAACAATTTATCAAGCCCTATGTAACCTTCTGATTGCAACCGACCATGTTGTAAACGCAGTCACATGTTTCCGTGAAATGCGTGACGTCCAACCAAGAATTACCATTCATGGATACATGTGCCAAGAATTCATTCAAACGTATACTATACCATGATATCGAGCTCTGACGAGGGAATCCGTAACAGAAATACCCTACTCACAGCTTCTTCATCACACGACCCAAAAACCAGGTAACATGAGCAGGTTTGGTCAGAACGACAGGCACCTTGACCTGTCCTATATTGCTGCTTCCTTCATCTAGTCTCAGCTGACGAAAGGCGCTAAATGTCCCTCGCTCGACGATCCAGACAGTCGGTTTGCCAAATGTTCCTTTTGCGAATGCATGCAGAACATTTTTATTGGATTGCGAGAGCGCATCAAGGATCCGTTCTCCTGCGAGTGAGGGATCGCAGACTGGCAAAAAATGTGTGGAGTGAAGATGGGCACGGATAGGACATGCACCTACCTGGTTCATTTGCAAGTTCAACGAAGAACCCAATAGAGCGCGGGAGTTGATTCTCATCCAGCGCTGTGGTCCACTCGACGATAACACCCAACGCACTCTCCACCACCGCAGACATCATCGCATGCCTCAACTCCTTTTCGCTGATCATGACATACTGGAAGCGGAATACAACACTACTGATAAATGAGCGGGCGACGATATGCATACAAGAGACACCACACACCTCCGGCGCTCGATGAATTGAATGATAGGCGTGCCGTCTCTTGGATCAAACCCAGCAATCTCGACAACATCGCCCAGACGATACCGCCATAAACCATCCGAATTCGTCATCACGACTTCGTACTTCTTTCCAACATTGATTTCCCACTGTGACCATCATCAGATCAAGCCTCATCCCACAACTAACACTTACGGGTTGAACGATGGTACTGATCGACTCACTCTCACTGAAGTCCAAAAACTCGATGATCGTTTCAAAGCTCAACTTGAAGTGATTCAGGCAGAGTGGGTCATAGCACCAAGCAACAATGCCTTCTGTACACCCATACACACTGGCGTGTATCTTTGCATTGGGCCCAAGGAACGATTGAGCCTATTGTAAACGTTAAGAAGGAAATAAGATAAGCAGCCCGTAGACATACCAAGGGAAGGGATGATTCGAAGGGACCGCTCGCGATACATGTGACTGAACGCAAGTTTGGCCAAGCAAGACTGCACCACCCCAAGCGAGAAGACGGAGGGCCTATTTCGCGTACCTCTGCTGCACGTTCGGAATTGGGTGAAATAGCCGACTACTGTGATTGGATTCCTGTACGCATATCAATCGGTAGATACTGACCTCCAAGTGATGCCGTATGTGTCCTATCCCATCGAGATTTGGAATTGTGCCGTTTTCAATGCAGTCTGTAACCACATCGAACTCCGCGTCGATGTACCGAACCATTTCTACAAATGTTGTGATAAAGGACATATGCATTTGCTCAAGGGATTTGCTGGCGAGTGCAAATAGACCGTGTATGATAAGGAAAGATCTCCAGTTCTTCACGAATCCTGCGGCATATGGTGCGACAAAGTTTGGTACTGCAAAGGTGACGAGTTAGCCTGACGTCGAGGTTGGAAACATTGCACCATACAGAATGTAGCCATTTTCTCCTCGTCGTTCTCGGGGGGCAAACCTAGAAATGATCTCCAAAACAAAGAAGAGACCGTGGGTGATACGTTGACCGTCTTGATGAGGTGATCGTTTTCGTCGATGATATCCAGCGGCTCGCGCGATAAGTTATATACGAGTGCGGTGGGACGCTCAGTGGGCGAGTCAAACAGCGCCGAGGTCGGGCGCCCAGTACTTGTTCCCGTGTCGAACTTTGGTAGACAGTTGTATTTCAGGAAGGCCTTCGAGACACCACCGGATGTCGAACTGGACCTAGTAATGTAATCTGGCAGCCCCGGCGCGAGTAGGTCGAGCACCTCACTCTCCCGACATGGGTTCTCGAAGAACTTCGAGATCAATGGTAGATATGCATCGTAGGTTGTAAGCTGCACCGTCTTCTTAAACAACTCGCAGAGAGCGGCGTCGTCTATGCCAACTATGTGGTCAGCCACGGCATCACGAAACGCAGTGAGTTCGGATGCAACTTGGGCGAACTGGGTTTCGTAGTTGGACCTGAGAATGTGTGCAAGTCTGTGTTCGGCTTGTGACTTGAGCTGTTGAGACATCAGCGGTGGGATTGCAGAAAGTAGGCCAGGTGGAGAGTCTGGAGACATGACTCTGCGACATTGTAAAAACGTTTTCAGAGAAAATGTACGCAGACAATAATCAATGTTGCACACACTGAATATCAAATAGCCTTGCACTCTTGCTATCAAGACGAAGTGATGGATAGTCGAAATTGCCACGCTCACCGGCTCGTTTGACTCAACCACGACCAGGTTTGAGTCTACTAGTAGTACCTCTCCCGGTACTCGCTAATAATTAGAGACCCTGACCCGACCCAAGGGAACCAGTTCACTGGTGATTTCGTTCTACTGTATGACATGGAAAAATTGATCTTGATAGACCTCTGATGGCGATTTGATGGACTCGCTCGGATCACAATCCGATGACGATCTTTGTGAAACGTTCTACTTGTCTGGTCGCACAAAGGGGACAAGCGGGTGTCTATTGCGCACGGTGGATTGGAAGGTCAATATGAGTGAGCCTGTCAAAGTATGGGTGTCTGGTAAGCTATCATCCTATCTGA
>JBBPMY010000786.1:0-11719 GCA_038090615.1 Phylloporus gajari
ACTGTATGACCAAGGCTATAATGAAAGAGGTCTTCAATATTTTCTCTCTACAGTTAAGTAGTTAGTCAGTAGTTTATGGAATCTTAGTAATGTACCATTTTGTTGATATGATAAAAAAGTCTCCCTATATATAATAAGTGTGAAGTGCCAGAGCAAGAATATTAATAGTGTCATAGGATTACTCAAAGAGCATCCAATAGAATTCAAGCAGTGCAACAGACACTGCCAAATGAGGTTAGGAAGGTGATGTTGTAAATTATCTGTCATTTTTGAGAATTTGAGGTAGCATCACACACTCACAGCTTGAGATTTTTATCACAAAACCTTACAAGTCTTATATCAGATAAATAGATTCATATCAATATGGTTGATGCTTATGGTTAATGAATAAACAATGGATTTTTATAGTCTCATGAGGACATTTAATAAGATTGTAAAATAATATTGCCTGAAGAATGTCTTCAAATCATTTCTAAGAGTGCATGCATAACAACAGAGATATTGGGTGACAAGGTGAAGGATGGCAGCCTTCCAGTTTATATAAAGCTGTTCAGTTGATGTGCAAGACTTTGTCTGCTGTTTCTTTGTAGGTGGTTCAGCTGGGGAAGGTTCATTCTTATTGATATTAGCAAAAAAATCAACTGGATTGGATACAAAGTTGTTGAGAGGGAAAAAGCCATCATCTTCACATACACCATCTTCATATACACTTGAGGTATCAGGATGAGAGAATGAGTTCTTGGTTTTCAATAAGACTTTTGAACTGAGCAAGGTATTGTTAATATTAAGTAAGAATCAAAACTATTGTCTGTGTCTTTTGCTTGTCATGAGGCCATTCTGAAACTAGAGAACTGTTGCCAAAAAAATTAAGGTTAAAAGAGTATTCCAGGACATTTCTAGAATGTTTGTGCAAGCAAATGTGAGGATATTAAGGAGGGTTGGGGAAGAGCAGGGAAGTTCAGGGAAGTACATCCAAGGTCCATATGAAAAACAGAAAAGATGTATAAGCTGTCTGAGAGCTAGTCAAGAGTAATCATATAATGTATCTATTTTTGGAATATCACTATCCAGGGCCTAATAGATAGGTTACACTTAACATCAAAAAGGGTCCTAATAGGCTTCTATTGATACTGAAATAGTTGTGTCCTAAGTGATGAGACTGTATTGCATATGGTCTGTAGGTGGTGGAGTCAACACATCTGAGTCCATCAAGATGTGGGTTTCTATTGAATCATCATTTCATTTGTCCTCCTTGTACTCACCTGGAATTCCACCACAGAGTTTATACAACAATATCTTTCTGCACTGGAAAAAAATTATAACATAAGTACAATGTCTACAGACTATAATAATACATTATACTCTATGATGCTACTGTTTAGAGAATGGATGAAAATAATACTCTCATCTAGATCATAGAAAAACACTCTATCCTTCACTATTAAAATAAGCACTTTTTTCTCTTGACATCCCATGCATATCTGATGTTCATTTGACATGTAGTTTATACTCTCAAAAGTCACAATCTATTAGGCAATATATAAGTATTTAAATTTTATTAGCTATGTAGTGACTGTAATTGTGTTATTATCAAATGTGTAGCAAACTTGCACAGGAAACAATTATTGAGCAACTAGATCAGACTCAAGATGATTGATCTTGTATATGAAATAGAAAACATTCACATATCTTTATCAGAGTTTAAATCCCAGTATTCTTGGAAATCAAAGAATCTCAGAGATATTGTTATGAACTTGAAAAAATATAACAATGTCATATTACAATGCTGTCCCTAAAACCTACTTCCCAGCAGAACCTGCTCAGTAAATAGAGCTGTTATACCTCACTTGATTCCTATTGCTATTATCACTTTCTTCTGTTTCTCTTATTGATCATACATCTTATGAAAAGCCATTCCATGGACTTTAATTCTTTTCTATGATGGCACATAGTCTCTGACTCATACCATCAGTCATTGGTATCTTCCTCTATAGTTTTCATCATTCGATCATTTCTTGATATTATGGAACCTTGTGTTACTGTAGATTCCTATGTGTATTATGGACTGTGCTTTCCTATGCTAACTATCTCTCAAGATGTTCCCTTTCTACTCTTCTATTCTTACTACAAGGGTATATAAGACAGTTAGTCATGTTCTTGTAACCTTAAGGTGGATCTTCTCAATCATACTTGATTTATGGACCTTGTTGTCTCAGTTTGTCTGATTCAACCTCTTACTTCACTTGAAATTTAAACTCACTGCTCTTTAGGCTACAACTTGGACCTATCCAGTACAAGCATAACAGGAGCAGAACACATACAAAGAAGGAGAATGGGATGACTTGGACAATACAAATCAAATAACTCATCCTAGCTCATTTGAGTTCATGTATACTAATAGGTGTTGCTCAGATAATCAAGCTCAATCCATTGTCTTTATTGGGAGATGAGAGGAAGTATATAGCTTTGCATAGTTCAGAATACAATGATGATACAGTAGACACATTTGAAATAATACTTGTGAAGATGCCTGAATCACTTGATCTGTTAATTCAAAGTTAGATAAATCATATTCTTCTTCTTTCTAGTTGATGCTGCTTTCCAGAGCAATAGTGGGTTTCACAAAGGCTATTATTGTGCTTCAGAGTGCTTCAGAGTGGCTCTGAAATGTTCTGAAAGAGGAGTAAGAGTAGATGAGTTTCTTTACTTAAATTGAGGCTCAGACAACTCAGATCATGCCAAAGGAGTGCTGGCTGTGCATGGTGAACCACATGACTTATTTGTTAGCATTTAATTCATGCAGAATACTAAGTATAGTGCACAGTGAATGGTTGAAAAATAAAGCAGAGAGCTGTCAAATTGAATTAAAAAAAGGGAGGACACTAGAATATGATCCCACCAACCCACCCCTGTCCAACCCACAACCATGCCTCACATCTCTGCCCAACAGGAACTACTTGCCACCCTACACCATGCAACACTTCATGTACTGGAGATGAGTAAACAGAATGTGTTTTTCAATAGTGATGACGATGAATTTGAGCTTTTGAAACTTGATGGTGATGAGGATGACAACCTGGAGCCTATCATCATACCCCCTCCATTACCTATTCCACCCATCATATTTCTCGACACCATCCTTGAATCAGACTTGGATAATGACTCACCTGATTCCGATCTTTCATATAGTGGCATGCAGGATCAGGTTGGACCCTGCCAGCAAGTCATCAGAGAAATCACTGCCCTCATTGTTAGGTTTGGTGATCTTGCACTCATTTGACTTCGATTATAGTCTCATTGGATTCTCCATATTCAACTTTCTATCCTACCACTTTTCCCCATTGTTCTACCTTCATTCTGTGCCTCTGTGGCCCCTCTTATGTTTTGTGATGATGTGGCTGATGTGGCTTGCCAGTTGTTTACCAGTATTTACTTCAAGTGCACATAGCTCCTGCTTGTCCACTCTGAGACCTCTTGGTTACTCACAGTGGACTGCAGGTACTGTATCTTCATCCTACACCTCTAATATCATTTTTGGTTACTTATAGTGGACTGCAGAGTCATCCTGAGTTGGTCCCAAGCTTGGCAAGTCGCCCTCAGTACTTTATCACTCATTGATGAGATAGAGAAGACACAATATCTGAACACTTTGGCAGCGCCACTTTTGTGAGCACCTCAGATCTATCTTCTGAAACATTTTGCCATGTTCTATCCCTATCTCTTCTGCAAAAAGCTGCATGTTGACCCTGCCATATTTGACTGTATCATAGATAAAATTGGTCAGCACCCAATTTTTCATTCACAAGAACCAAATGCACAGCTGCTGGTTTCAGTACAACTTGCAATTTTCTTGAACCATGCAGGACACTATGGGAATGTGATATCTCCTGAGGATGTAGGGCAATGATCAGGGGTCAGTGTGGGTTCAGTGATCAACTGCACACACTGTGTTATGGTTGCTCTCCTCACTCATCATAACGAGTTCATTTTGGTACCAGAGATCAACTCAGAGGACACTGAGATGTCATGCAGGTTTGTGGAGGAGAAGACATGTCCAGCATGGTGGAATGGCATTTTTGCAGCAGATGGATCGAGTATTCCTTGTTCCAGAAGCCTGGTTACTTTGGGGATATGTTCTACAATAGGAAATCAAATTATTCAATGAACTGTCAGGTGTGCACTATTTTGGACAATGTGGTCCTATGTTGACTCCACATTGATAGCTTGTTGTCCTGTTGTATAACCTACGCATTGTTGACTATGGTCTTGGCCATCTGGGTAGCATACATGATGCACACACATTCTTGGGAACACATATCACACAACATCCTGATGAACTGATCCCTTTGGATCACTGGATATGGGCAGATAGTGCATATGCAATGCAAATGTGGTGTGTTGTTCCTTTCAAGGCAACAGATGGAGCTGGGATTTCATGGTCAAGAAATATCTATAACAAGTACCTTTCAAAGGTAATGTACCTGATTTCTATGTGCACAGTTTGATTGATTGACGTACTTCAAAGGTCCACATTCAGGTTGAACATGCATTTGTAGCATTGAAGGGATGCTTCCAGTCCCTCCACGAGCTATGGTTAGTCATACAAACACAAGAAAACATGAAAATAGTGATGCACTGGATTCACTGCTGTTTGATCCTCCATAACATGATCATAGAGTTTGAGGATGCACTGGGAGTTGAGAGGACAATGAGTTGGGCAAGGTGAGAAGGAGCAGAGCCACAGCAACCTGTGGCACCTGTTGTGGTGGAGATACCCAATGGAACACCAGGACAGATTTTTTGTACCTGTTCGAATATCTGCAACTGGTTCAGTAAAATTGAGATTGGACATTCGCTGGTATACAACATATGGAAGGAGTGAAATATGTACATGAAAGAATACAAAAGCAATGAAAGATCGTCTCAAGGGGAGGGAGGGGCGATGGTAGTAGCAAGGGGAAGTGATGAGACAAGATCATGAGGATGGCAGTTGTCACTTTATCTCTTTGAGTCAGATCTGAAGCTCAATCATTTGCATTTGCTTGCTAATGCAGCTTTCCTCAGTGTGTTTGAGTTGAATGTCCTTGTCCATACAATTGATCTCACAGCGATGAGCAAGTTTATCATCAGCTCTCTTGAATGCGATCTCTTCATGTTGCAGGCTTAACTCCTGATTACGAACTGAGTAGTTCAAGCAGGCAACAAGACGGCATGTGTGCTGATCATCTTCATTGTCCATGCGACCCTCACTCTCCCAGGTGAACTCGCTGAGCCTTTCTTGGAGATCATTTTTTATTTGTGCAGAAGTAGAGCTGCTAGTATTCTTGCTAGAGGCCTTGACTGAAATAGGAGATGCCAATGAGGACAGAAGACTACCACTGGTGGAGCAAGCAGAGTGTGGAGGGTGTGTATATGGTGTCTGCTGTTGACGGAGAGCCAGCCGGTTGTCTGAAGACACACTTCTCATTTTCCCTATGGTCTTCGTTGAGATCCCAGATGGACATGGCCACAACATATCCAAATTACTGGTGGTGGTGACAGCTATAGAAGAAATACTTGAATAGACCTGGAACAGTTCATTACGGTTGTTAAAACATAAAATGTACTTGAAACTTACCCGATTACTTGGCCCCACTACAGAGGGGAGTGGTACATCATCCATGACCATAGGGTCATCGTCGACATCAAAATCCCCTAGCATCCACCAGCTAGATTCTTCAACCTGTATATCTGCACTGCAATCTTCATCATCATCTTCAAACCTATCTGGACCATCATGTTCATCATACAAGTCACCAGGTGCTCCATCATCAAGTGCTCCATCATCAAGGTTCTTCTATTCAACTTGGTTGCAAGGAGTATTGCCAGATCATGTAAGGGATAACATATCTTGTGAGTGATCAATGCTGGGGTTGGATGAAATAAGGACACTGTCAAACCCTAGGATACCCTGCCAAACTGCATCAAGCTCGTCAAAGTGGGGAAATTTAGATAGAATTTCTTCTATCAGATGTTCAGAATATGTAAGGGACAGGAAGAGAAAGAGAACATACCGTGGAGGTTTTTTGCAGGACCATTTGGGTCAATGCCTTCTCCCATTTGCTTAAACCTTCCAAGGCATTTTTGATACTCGTTTTTGAGACTGGATTGGATTCAAATCAGAACAGGCAAGTATTGGCATGTAAAGGATCCACGTATGCAGAAAGTTGATTACATACAGATTTTACATATTGACCAGCTAGATCACCCAGATCAAAACCAGGCTCATTACCCTTGAAGACATATACTGCGATATTTGCATGAATTCCCTTCTTCATTTTTGCAGAAGGTTTATCATTTATCAGGGTGGTAGCTTGGTAGTTATACAATATACACTGATCTGCCAGATGGTCTACAATCCAGGAAACCAGACTTTTGACATGGGAATCATCCCAGACAATATTTGGAGGTCTTGGGGCATTCATAGTGGGAGGAGTGGCAGAGGGAGGGACTACAGATGGCTCCTGGCCTCCTGCAATTCCTCTTCCTTGAGTCATTCTTCCTGATCCTTGTTGGAGGGCAGGTGGGGGTTGGGTAGAGATAGACCTACCCCTTCCTCACTGGCCTCTTGATCTGCCTATAACACTGGCCATGGTGGAATGTGTCAAGGAGGCTTGAAGTTGTGCAAAATGACAGAGGCGTGGTCTTTGGGGAGCCATATGTTTTTAAAACTCCGACAAGCCATGAGTTTTGACTTCAGAGCCAATCAGAGGAATTTGTTTAACTAAGTATAAACCCCACTAATTCTGCTACCATACTGAAATGAAAGAAGCAATGAACTTGACTACCAAAGACATGATTTACAACATACTCCAGTTCTTATTGACACTATTCATGGTTATCTCTGTGACAAATCAGAGCAGACATTTGTGTTCAAGAAAACACCAAATTTTATGGAGCTCATCTCATCTATGATCATATCCATTGATCATGCCTCCATCATGGAACAAATCAGAGGGTTCTACTATTATACTTCATTCTCATACAAGTGGAAGACTGATAAGCCTCTGTTTGAGGTCATCAGGATTATTATGTATGATCTTGAGACTTCTCCTGCTCATGAGAAACTCCAAATGTTTTGTAATATAGTTCAAGAGGCAGGATTCTATTTGGCTGAGCAAGGATCTATCAGGATAAACATTAGTGACTGACAATATGTGACAGAACAGATTATAATATAATATGAGCAAGGGTCCACTAGAGCTAAACACCTACAGGACACATGCATAGCCAGCAATGTACCTGTATAACTGACACGTGAGTGGACTTACATATGGTGGTGCTACACAACCATTTAAATATATACTCACTCAGTGGTCTTGGAATAAACACACATCTATCTCTTCTTAAAGCTAAGAACCAATGGCCCATACAGGTACAGCTTTGGGCTGCCTAATTATTTTCTATACAATGCTATGTTGTTCACTACAGATAACTTCTTATACTGTTATTTGAGATCACTTTAAATTTCTAAACTTTGTGTATTTTGCTTCTCACAAATAAACTACAGCCATTGTGGAAAACATCTCAGGTGTGAACACCATAAAAAAGTCCTAAATAGTGATTTCAAATGTTGACTATAGGATTGTATAAGAATCAGACTATATGTTGTGGTCATGAAGCATATGATGTCAACTAATTTAGTCTTGAGAACACAGGTTGGAAGACCAAGTACAAGGATACTGGAAATTTTGAGAAGGATAGATGCAAAGAATGTTAGGTTTGGTGATCTTGCACTCATTTGACTTCAATTATAGTCTCATTGGATTCTCCATATTCAACTTTCTATCCTACCACTTTTCCCATTGTTCTACCTTCATTCTGTGCCTCTGTGGCACCTCTCATGTTTTGTGATGATGTAGCTGATGTGGCTTGCCAGTTGTTTACCAGTATTTACTTGAAGCACACATAGCTCCTGCAAGTCCACTCTGAGACCTCCTGGTTACTCACAGTGGACTACAGGTACTGTATCTTCATACTACACCTCTAATATCATTCTTGGTTACTCACAGTGGACTGCAGAGTCGTCCTGAGTTGGTCCCAAGCTTGGCTAGTTGCCCTCAGTACTTTATCAAAGAAAAGCTAGAGGAAATTGGAGGAAGAGGAAGAGGAGAGCAAGAGTGAGAATAAGAGTGAGATCAAGAGCAAATTTAAAGACTATGAGGACTGGGGTGGATCATCTTCCTAATCAGTGCTTTGATAGTTTCCTTTGCCTTGATTTCTTCTTCCATACACCTCTTCTCTTCTAGTCACTTTCTTTGTATAGTCATATCATTTCATGCCATTATATGATGTATGTCTTTATAGTAGACCAGTAGACACAAGTGGAAAGAGTATAGAAAATAAAGGTGAATACAAGCCATTTTTCTTGCCTTTTCATTCTCATTTCTCATATAGATATTAATAATTACCCCTCATTGTGTATACTTTCATTTACCACATCTACTAGTAAAAACATATTATGTTATATATGCTTTCATGCTCACCATTTGATCCAAGCTTTCCTACAAAAGATTGTATCTATATCATAGTTGACATACACAGCTCCTTCTCCCCTAACAGAGAAATATAATACCATATTTACATAATAGAAAATTGATCTCCTTAATACCTTGCACTTGTCTTTATTGGTCCCTAACCTTCATCACAATCTGGTAACAGCATGTGGTGTATCATATTGAATATACTTCCTTGACAAACTCAGCCTATACTAAGATAACATGATGAGTAAGACTGTCTGTGTAGAGTAATCAGTGAATACAAGGTTTATTCAGAGTAGAGGCACAAATGGTTTAACTTATAGTTAAAATGGGGTGAGCATGGCCTTATCAGCTGCCCCTATGCTGAAGTTAAAGTTGGCAGTGTTAGTAAACTTAGAAAGCACAAAAATGTAGACACTGAGTCTCTAGGCAAAGACATGCCTAAGAACTGCATCAGTCATAAGCTATAACAGTAGGTATAAAGAAGAAACAGTACCTACATCTTGAGGCTTGAGAACCAACACCATTACAACCACAATTATCTGCTTCAATATTTACCTGTGCCATCATGTTAGGTGTCATTTGCACACATAGAATAAGACTGACATACAATGAAGCCATCAAATTATCATGACACTTGAGTCCTTGAGCTCACTCATTTTGTGAATTGCTGACACTGGAACCTGACATCAACCAGTGGATGTAAGAGATGTGTGAGCTTTACACACCAAACACTGAGGCCCATCAGGAAATCTGTTACAACTCACTCTGATCTGTAAGTGGGCTATACTTCATTTCATTCCATTCATACTCATTGTGCTATTCTTTTTCCTCTATTGGATGTATGTTCTCACCTAAGGACAGTCTTTCTTTTCTACAATGACATGGATCTATTGACTCATTCCTCGTCATCACCTTATCCTCCATCATCATGTTTCACTTTTATCATATGATATTGTGGATTCCTGTTCTTGCTGCAGACTGCACTTTCCTGTACTGATGGTTACCCAAGGTGTTCCCTTTCTGCTCTTCTTGTCCTATCACAAGGGTATATAAGCCATCAGTAGTGCACTTGTATTCCTTAAGCTAGATCTCCTCAATCATACCTGATTTGTGGACCTTGTCTCTTCAGTTTGTCTGATTTGACTCCTCACTTCACTTGAACCTCGAACTTGCTGTTCTTCAAGGCTACAACTTGGACCTATCTGGTACAATCATAACAAAATCAATGAGTAAAAGATAAACTTACATATAGCTTTATCTAATATATAAAGTCTTCAATATCTACAGTAATAATATACATTAAGACAATGCTTTATATTGCATAGGAGTGTTTATAGCAGAGATCATACTTGATATTCTTACATGCAAGAGGAAGACCAACCAAGCAGCTGCATATTTGTATTAGTATAGGTGCAAGTATAAATCATGAGTAACCTTATCTTATATCTTCATATTGGTTTTCATACATGATGCGAGCATGTACCTGCCACTGTGTTCAATAATGAAGTTGTCTTGTATGTGACTGCAGACAGAAGAGCATAAATACACCTCTGAGATGGAGGATGTGCTCTGGTCATTAGTTGTGCATAAAGGCATGTAAGAGGGAATGGGTACTACAGTGTCCATCACAGACAGGCTACTGGCATGTCTTAAATACATAAGAAATGTTGTCCATGATAAGAGATGCAACACACTAATTTCTGATGGATAAGTCAGTCACATAATAGATCATTAGACAGTGTGAGACCTATGCTATAGCTTTGAACATTAATCAATACTGGATAGTAATTAAAAAAATTGACTACACATAGTGGTAACAATGATCTGTTGCATCACACCATCCAATTCCTCATCAAGCTTGCCAGCCATGAACAGCTTTATGAGTTTCTCACAATGCTTTGCATTCTCATATGAAGAGATGTCAACTTGGATAACATCTGCTCTTGCTAAGCATCAAAACAAAATGGTCTTATTTCAGGAAGGGCAGCATATACTAATAAAGTACTGAGGGCGACTAGCCAAGCTTGGGACCAACTCAGGACGACTCTGCAGTCCACTGTGAGTAACCAAGGGGTCTCAGAGTGGACAAGCAGGAGCTATGTGCGCTTGAAGTAAATACTGGTAAACAACTGGCAAGCCATATCAGCCACATCATCACAAAACATAAGAGGGGCTACAGAGGCACAGAATGAAGGTAGAACGATGGGGAAAAGTGGTAGGATAGAAAGTTGAATATGGAGAATCCAATAAGACTATAATCAAAGTCAAATGAGTGCAAGATCACCAAACCTAACATATACTTGTGTATGTACCACAACACCTTCACTTATTTGATGGAGTTCAATAGATTAATACTCATTGCAAAACAAGAATGTCTCAAGTTCATCATTGAAGTCAATGCTGTAGCAAGGTACGGGCAGTGGAATTTGTAGCAAATGGTGAGCATCTTGTTAGTACTGAGTACAAGAGTGTTCAGGTATGGTGAGTGGAAGAAGGTGAATGAGTAGTGGCAATGAGTAGGATTGTCCACTGTGTTGCTATCTCTAAAGATGGTCAATTCATTCTGGTAGAGTCAGGCAGTGTGTGGATCTGGAATGCAAAAATCCCCAAGCAAGTCCTTTCAGACAAGATTGACAAATGCAACACCAGCAACATTAATTTCTTGCCTTCTGATTCATCTCATCTCATCTCCCCTGACAGTTTGAAGACACAGTGATAATTTGTTATTTTGAGATATTGTAGCAAGAGAAAGAGCAAGACTTGGCTCCTGCTGCCAACTTGTCCATGACAGATCCATGTGAGCTCCCCAGTTGGCAACCAAATTGTGACAGCCAACTATCTTTCCATCTGAGTCAGGAATAGTAACAGTGTGTACTTACTAGTCAACTAGTGCTATTGGGCAGTCTCCTCTGATTTGGCAATACCAATTTCTTTGTTGTAACAAAGGATAGCAAATCAAGGAAATTAATGCATCTGCCTACTTGACCATTTTCAAGTAGCCAATTCCTTGTGACTACACTTCATGTATTGCCTTTTCACAACATGAGTGGTTATAGTATGTACTAAAGCAAAATACATCATGCTCTAAGACATGTTAACACATAGCCAACTTGCCCTCATCTCATATGCTGGCAACAGATGTTTAATCAGATGCTCTCCTAGCATAGAACATAAAATCATCATTAAAGAGCTTTTCT
>JBBPMY010000788.1:0-11705 GCA_038090615.1 Phylloporus gajari
TCAGAGGAGACCAACTTTCAATAAACAAAAGAAGCAATCTGGATATAAGCTTTGAAGAGAATGAAGAAAAGAAAGGGGTAAGACAAAAGCCACACCAACAATGGTTATTAATCAAGGCTCCCATGCATCTACTGATGATGAAGATGATTTTAACATATCCTTGAACAAAGCTACCATCATTATAGATCAATACTGGCAAGATAACAATGGTCCTTAACCATTAATTGCTCCAGAATCAGTTGACTTATCGCTGAGGCTGACAGGGAAAATGTCAGTTTTAATATGTAGGAAGAAGGAACCATAGACACACTAATAAGTGTGGTTGAAGAACTTTGTCCTTCCACTCCTTTCTTTCTTTTTAGCCCAGCTTGGCTTGAACTGGAGAATGATCTTCTTAATACTCAATTAAAAATGATTGAAAACTGATTGTAATCATTAGCAATTGAGATTAACCTGAAATCTCAGTTCAGAAATTACCAGGAACTACCTGAGGAAGGTTAAAAAGAAAGATGGGAAAGGGACTAACTTTTTATTCTTCCATTTAAAATGGTCACTTTATTATCTACTCCTATTCCATTTGGACTAGAGACTTATGTTTACTCATAAGAGTTGGAACTTTTTATACTTGCTTTTACCTATCCTTCCTCTATCATATGATGGGTGTACCACTGTAGTTCTGTGATTCACTCTTCAAATGAAAGAGAGGCTTTAAACCATTCAATTAAGAATGAGAAAAATAAGGATAGAGAAAAATAATCCTTCTAATTAAAGAGACAAGCAACATTTACAGCTAATTATTAAGAATAATTGATTGCAAACCAGCATAACAATCATCATTTCTTATTTAATAAGAGATGCTACATTATATGTGCTGCTGTAAGCAATTCACCACAGTATCACATAATAGAGAAGTCTGCTTATGCAGAACAAAGGACTAATTTATCCTTCTAATTCACCATTATCTTTTTAGTTGATCTTTAAACACCATAACTATTTGGTGCATCAACTTGAAATTTCAGGATTTAGGTGTGTGTATTCTCACACAAACACTTCTTCTTTTCTTTAGCACTTCTATTACAAAGATTAATTTCTTGAAATACTAGGATTAATTTCCTAAGACCAATAGATCCATATCTGGAACATCTAGAGGTTGTGATCTGAACCAGCTTTGCCTCTTCTGTCACTTGACACCTTTTCCAGATTCAAACTGCAGCTGGTCCTCTGATTCCTTCAGTTTATCCAGATGAATGGACAAGATCTTTCATCAGTTGCTGCTCAGAGACTGCTATACTCTAGTAGAGAGCACTGATTTAGGGTTTCTTGCCTCTTGTGTGGCTTTGTTAAGTCTTGTCAGACTTGACAATG
Source organism: Phylloporus gajari (assembly GCA_038090615.1). Lineage (NCBI taxonomy): Eukaryota > Fungi > Basidiomycota > Agaricomycetes > Boletales > Boletaceae > Phylloporus > Phylloporus gajari. Next base: position 1,366 of record JBBPMY010000788.1, read on the forward strand.
TACATATATACACCTTGGGCAACCTTCCCAAATATTCACACTGCTGTCTGTCATCACACAGTGATGAAGGAGACCCCATACACTAGCAGAAAGAATATCCATCTACACTTGCATTTCAATTATTGGGATCAATTCTCATCACTTAAAGTCTGCTCACAACCTTGTAATGGGTGTTGTTGATGAGATGATGGAATCACTTCATTCCTCCTTATAGAGACATTTGTCATCCTTACTGCCCAGCAAAAGCAGTATTTATAGGAGACAGAACAATACAAGTGTATCCTTTTAGGTTTTGAAGCTGAGCAATGTGATCTTCATGATCTTACTCTCCAACCAGCTCTATGCTGCTCCAACACCCCAAGACCTGATAGACAGGTCTAGTGCACAAGATATAACTATTTCTGCTGGTACTTAGGTCTGCCACACTCTTTACTTCTTGCATGGACATTTTTGTTGTCCTTTTTATGGCTTCCACTTGTGCTTTTTATTTCTTGTTTGGAATGAGGGGGGATTAGAATAGCTGGCACTTCTTTGCCCTGCTATCATGACATTCCCTCACAATCTTTTTGCTAAAAACACCAGTGTTATAACTGAGACCACCATTCCATTTATTTAAGTACACTTTCAATCTTTTGATTGAGACCACTTCTTTCTGTCAGAAACTGAGGTCACTCCCAGTTGTTGACAAGACAACCATGCATTGAAAAAGAGTAAGTATTCTACCAGATCTACTACATCACCATCTATCCCTAGCATAACTTGTCATTTCTGTCACCTAGTTCAGGAACTACAGACAGAGTATCTGAGATGCTTCATTATCACTCTGTGTTGGCTATAGTGATACCTTCACATCCCAGTTCATATGTCATTTAGGCCTGATGCACTGTCACCCAATTTGACAGAATGTAAGGACATATTGGAACAGACATAATAAGAGACAAAGGTATCCAAATCTAAGTTTGTCAGTCTGATAACACTTTCTCCCACACAGTTTCAGAAGTCAAAATAATAAACCTACCACTATTCCCTTATGACTGTTCTGAGTAAGGAGCTCAGAACAAGAATTCTTCTCTACCACTTCAGGTTCCTCTTGAACCTGATGATCCTGCAGCCTCCTGCTTATAGGAGAAACACCTCTCTAGTTAGGAGAGAATGCTCTATCATTTCCATTATAGATAATGCACTAAAGTCTTACCTGACTTACTTTGACTGATATTAACCTCATCTATATGAGAGAACAAGTAACATATTGGCTAATGGTTGTTGTAAGTCCAATATAGGATATTTCTGTTATTGGTTAGCATAAATCCATAAATCCAAGACACTTAAGAAATCATCTTTATATGTTATATTACTGTGCAGGAGGAGTTATACTTCTTAAGAAGACATTGCTAAAATTCCTCATCATACAGTTCTATCCAGCTTTTAACTGATCTGAGACATATCTATCATGTTAATGGAACAAAAGTCATAATTGGAAATAGACCCTATATTCACAGGATTGTAGTTGAGCTACAAGAGTTTCCAGTCAAAAGAAACTATCTATGGTTTCTGGAATCACTCCTTAACTTCCAATGAAGTTAGACTTTTAATAAAGTCACTCATTACTGTTCTTCTCAAAATGAAGTTAGGAAGTAACAGACAGCAATACTGTCTTCCTAGATGAAGAACAGAAAAGTGTTCAAAAGCACTTTGGTCGGGAATAAACAAGGTTTATTTGGCTTTTGGACTGATAGAATAGTTCAAATATAGTATGAGGACACTACATGAAGTTTTAAGCTGGCCTTCAAAGCAGAAAAGCTTACTTTCTTTATCTTTCTGATTTTGATGACTACCTAATCTTTACATTTCAAGATTCATTTACTCTCAGTAGCATCAGTCTTTTAGATTGAGGCCTTTCTGCTCAACCTTCAGGCAATTTTTCCTTTTGCCTTTAACATCACTAATAATGTTTCTTGAGCTGGATTACTCATAAAACCTCCACCATGATTAAATTCATGAGATATAAATCACTGAATGATTTATGGAACTAACCATGATTTAGTTCATGAGACACCACACTTGCAAGACATAGCCTTGCTAACAGAACATAAAGGATTTTTCTGTTCTAATTTCCCATTGGGAATTCAAATCCTTTGGAGACGTCTATAGTTCAGAAATTGAACCAATGATCATTACTATGCTCAAGTAGTTCCTTACCATATATCATAACTTTAAAGTTATGATTGGAACTAATACCAGCTCTTTTTGCCTCAAATAACAGAGACACATCTCATTCTTTGAAAGTTTACTTCTAGACAAGTGATGCAGATGATCCATCCCTGCAATTCTAAATCACTTTATCAGATGTTCTTCATAAACAACAGGGTTCAAATAAATAATTGATCTTTAGTATATTGGTCTAATGTCTTGTCACCCATAACTACTGTAAAAAGTTAAAAAAACCTTGTTCTGATAACAAGAATGATCAACTGGTAAGAAAGCATTAGTAGCTGATCAAATAATTAAAGCCTATTAATGATGTTCAAACACAACCTCACAAGTGAGAGACTAACATCATCATTTAGAGCCCAAACTGTTGACTTGGTGAAGTTATGCTTTCACTAGTATTGACTAATCAAACAGTCATTAGACATTATTATCATAGAAAACCTGGAACACCTTAAGATTCTAGAGGAATATAACAACTTTAAACTTTACATTGTTCTAAACATTCATAGTAAGGAGGAGTGTTGGAATTGTCAGTATTTATCTAATCTAATCTAATCTGACATTCCATATCAATCATGATTAATGATCTAATCTTGATCAGATGCATGGTCATCCATCAGGGTTTTGGTGAGGCTCTGATAATCAATTACCTGATATTATCTTCTAAGAAATGTCTGTCTTAGCTGCAAGTCCAATGTACCAATAGATAATGTCATCTAATGATGGGCAAGGTTTATGAATACAGAGGAAGTCAAACTATCTGTTATTATTGATAGTCTAGTTGCCAACATTACATGTTAATCATTTATATCATATATATGTAGCCTTAAACATTGAAACATTTATAACTCCATCCCAAATGCAGGTGATTCCCACAGTAGATCAAGATACATGAATCACAAGGTCATGAGCCTATCTTCCCTTCACTACATTCCTACCTCTGCCACTCAGTTTTCTCAACTTGATCAAGTGTTGCTGCAGTTGGTCATAGCCAGACATATTCTAGGCTCTATCATAAGTTAATGTTTGGCAGTCCTAATATTCATCATCATTTGGTCACACTTTCTCACTCACATCATGTTGGATTCATCTGTCATTCATGTTGTACAGGAGTGTATGGCCATATGTTTGAATGTTTGTGTTTATGTGGCAGCTTTAAAACTGTTGCAGCAGTTGTAGTGAGTGAATTCATTATTCAATTGACTATTTGTGCCTTCCATGTTTCTATTCCCTGATATCTAGTGTTAACACTGCTTCTCCCTCACATTACATCAGACTCATATGTCATTCATGTTGCACAAGAACATATGGCCACAAGTTCAAGTATTAGCATTCATTTGGCAGCTTTGAAGCCATTGCAACAGTTATAGTGAGTTGATTCATTATTTAATTCACTATTCATGCCTTCCATGTATCTATTCCCTGATATCTAGAGATGATGTTGCTTCTCTTTTGCATCATGCTGGACTCTAATGCCATTTATGTCATACAGGAACATGTGGTCACAAGTTCAAATGTGGTGTTTGTTTGGTGGCTTTGAAGCTACTGCAATAGTTACAGTGAGTGGATTCATTATTCAATTAACTATTCATGCCTTCCATGCATCTATTCTCTGATATCTAGTGATGATGTTACTTCTCTCTTGCATCACATTGGACTCATATGTCATTTGTGTCATGCAGGAATGTGTAGCCACATGTTCAAATGCTTGTGTTCATTTGATGGCTTCAGAGCTGTTGCAACAGTTGTAGTGAGTGAATTCATTATTCAATTGACTACTCATGTTTTCTATGTGTCCTTTCCCTGACCCTTAGTACTGATGCCACTTGTTGCCCCTGAAGTTGCATCTTATATGATTGATCCTGACCTCATTGTACTGGTAGATTGTTTGGGTGAGTGGTGTCAATCATGTCAATATATTTGTGTTGTGTACCTCATATACCATTTCCATAAGATTTATGTAACATATTACCTTATACTGCATGTTACCAGCAATCACTCTTGTTGTTCTATCCTAGCTGATCAGTCATGAATACATGTCATATGTGGTGATGCATTTACATCATACATCATAACATGTACTCACTTTCTGAACCTCTAATATCCTGAGCATGTATAAGAGTGCTACAAACAATACCAGTCCACCTGCAAGGACAATATACAAAAGTAAATGACATTCAACAGATCTACAAGAACATGTTGAATGCAGGAGTATCCATCTGTACTTCACACAATCTCATTCTCCCCTCTGCCCCTAGTCTCTGCACACTTTTGATGAATCCTGGACAGTACACTATTTTTCAAGGGGAGGCACTCAATATCAGCATACAAAGGGAACACTTGTCTAACAGAATTATCAGTGCCCATTGCCATAATTGCAAAAAGGAAGGTGCATACTGATTCCACCATACCATGAGTTGTTCAACTTCATTCTTCTTATCTGGATCCTCTAGTAGTTTGAGAGCACTATTGTCAAAGCACTCAGAATCAGTTGCCAAATCTGTTTGGGAAAAGACTTGGGTGGAACTTAGTGCAAACCAGATCTAGGGATAATATACTAATCAGTAAACATTGATAGTAACCCATCAAATCCAGTAAACCTGAGTCATGATATACACAATCAATGCCTTTATAATAGACCACATGCCATGTATGCAAGCATTGTCAGATCATGTGGCCTTGAGGAGTTGCTCAACAGAACTTGGCAAGGTAAATATATGCTTGAATGCCTGGGAAGCAGTTAACCTCCTGACTTCATTTGAACTGTGACTGTACTCATGGACATGAGCAGACCACTTCATAGCAAGCCATTCTATGGATCTTCTGGATTATATGCATAATTTGCATACAATAGGACTGGCCATTGATTGCCTGAAATTTGTATCTGGCCATTCATAAGTTTATCCCTTGTCCTAGATATCCATCTGTTACACTAATCATGGTATGGAGACACTCAAATACCCACACAGAATTGGTCCAATTGAGGCCAGCTGGGCACAAAAGTACACCAGTACACTTGTGGTTGAAGTCATGACTACATTTGACATTCTGAGGTATGTGGGGATTCAGAGACTGCCTTTTGAGAGTAATCCAATCAATGACTGCACTTTTCATACCTTTAGTGTTATCTGCTCTTGTACCATTTACACCTTTTTAAACCTGCTTGAAGAGGTCAATAAAGTAAGCATGACAATGAGGATATGTAAGAGAAAATATCACCAAATCTACAATATCAACTACTTCCTCCTTGCAAGCCTCTAACCCAGGGACCATCCATAGCAACTTGTGAAAAGCTACAAACTCTTTTCATTCTCTGTTCAATAGATAAGGCACAAAACAAGGGATCATCAAGCAGGTACCTACATCACAGTCAAGGACTTGAGATCAGTAGCATTACTCCCTATAGTTATGAGTCCACTCATAAGGAGACTTTGAAGATTGCAGAATGCATGCATGGTATGACCAAAATGTCAACCATGATGGACTAAAGGGTCTTGAGTAGTTCTGACAGGAACAGTAAGTTTATTTCCATAGATCCAGACAGGAGTTATGAATGGCCTTTTCCTTGATTCTAATTGCAATGCACTGGATACCAGGCACTTCTCACTAACAGAGGCATTATTAGTGGTACCCAGCAATTAATAAGAAGACAGTTAACTTTGCTCAAGAGGGAACCAAGGAATGCTAGAGTTTGGTCAATAGATAGTGCCTTTTATAAGATAATGCAGAATATGGGTCCTGATTTGAGTCACTCCAGCTAATTGGATGCAGACATGTTAGCCAAAAGTTTCAAGCAAGTAAAATTTCAGAACTTACAGGAAAAAAATGATAACTGATCAGATGTCAAACTTGCAATCAGCATCCAGGGAGGGTGAGTGTACTGATATAACAGGGAGGATCCACAACTGGCCAGCTCCTTCAACAAAAGCCACAATCAATTGGCTGTATGATTTTTAATCAGTATCCAGTAGGTGTACAAGGAGGGTGAATGCATTGATATGATAGTGAGAGTCCACAATCAACCACTTCCTTCAAGAAATATCCATAATTAATTGGATATGAGACTTGCTAGTATTCAGGAAGTGTGCAAGGAGAGGTATGCCAATACTTACATATAATTGAAGATCCACAACTGATCAGCTTCTTCTAAGAAAAAGCTGTAACTGATCACATGTGAGAATTTCTGATGGTCAGTGCCCAAGATGTGCATGGGAGAACAATGTATTTCAGTGAAGCCATCCACAATTGATCAGCTCAAAAGTCCAAGAAAGAGCTGTAACTGATTGTTACCTGATTGGCTAAAGGGATGACCTGGCTCACTACAAGTAGATCAAGTATAAGTAGATCACAACATAATTCATGATTAACATTGAAGATGCAATTGTGTACTCCCTCAGTTGACAATATAAGTCCATTTGTGTGTCATCCTACTGTCTGTTAAAATATCAATGTTTTCAGCAATAGTCTTGCTGGTCCTAGATGAAATCAAGAGAAAAACAACAAAATGAGCACTGGTAATACTAGTCAGTCATCTTAGCCTTGAATTATATACTGTGTGATCTAACTCACTTTCTAGCTCATGGATCAAGGAGAAAGCATATCTGGGTTGAACTCAATACTGTTATGATTTCTTTTCCTTTGCTTCATCACATGTATTCTGAACACTTTTTCCTTTCCTACAATTACTTGCTTCCTCTTAGTCATTAGCCTGATGACTCATCATTATCTCCTAATCATAGTTCCTTCCACCATTTTCTTGAATGTTCCATGAGATTCCATTGCATTCTATTTAGTCATCCCACTGACAGATCCTGTGTACAATAGTTCTTTCATCTTCCATTGGTTTCTATATCTCAGGTATATAAACCTCCCTTCTCATTTTCCCCCTTCTTTTCCTTAAGCTAGTTCTCCTCAGAGTACTGCCTGTACCTCTAGACTAGCAATCTACTCTTTTCCCTTTATCATCTCTCAACTCTTTATGAGCCTCTATCTGTACTCTGAACAGGTAGCTTGTCCTTATCTCAGAATCTCTAGTCTTTAGATATCAAGTTCACTGTCTTATAAATGATATCTCAACCCAGTCGACTATCTATCATCCAGAACTTTGAAAACACCTAGTCAACAACCCATTGTCTAGGGTGTCTAGTTGATGATCAATCACCTAGTTTTAGTCTTTAGATCTTTTCTGAAGCTATGCTTCACTCTACCCACACCAAGTGTAACAAAAGAACTAGCTTCTCTGAAAGCAACTACTTTCATGTAGCTTGCCCACCATTTCTCACAGACCCTTAGTCAACCCCATATGAGGCCTCCATTGCACTCCTCAACACAAGTTAGGAGAATCCTCAGATATCTTGCTCCCAGCAGAATTTGAATTCTCATGCAAGACTGCCTGACCTCTCAATTTACCCACAGACATCTCTGTTTCCTCCACTAAGGAAGCCAAATACAGTGAGCTCAAAAGCCCTTTCAATACTAATCTTGATAGCAGTATGTAAAGCACACTGTCAAACACTGTGAGGATCTTGCTTACCTTTGATAGAGTTATAAATAGTACTTACTCTTGGCCATACAATTGTCCCTTAGGCTATGTGATTTAGTTCACATACTGTGAAGATATCATTATTTCAAGTCAGCAATGTCATTGAAAGGGTTTTTGAGCTTTTGAATTGGATAGGATATTAGCACTTGGTATAGCCTCCTTTTGCCTTAAGCACTGTCTGAATACTTCTAGGCATGTTTTCAATTAGCTTCTGACACTCCTCCACTGGTATCTTCTCCCACTCCACTTGAACTCTGTCCCACAATTCCAAAATTCCCTTAGGAAGGTGTTCATGCTCTATAAGCCTCTTTTTCAGCCATCCCCAAAGATGTTCAATGGGATTGAGGTCAGGAGACTGCACAGGCCATATCATAATATGAAACTCCTGCTTTTCTAGCCACTTTCTCACCTTTCTACAAGTATGCTTTGGGATATTGTCTCGCTGAAAGATGATATCAGGAGGATTGAGCTCATAGTGCTCTAGAGTTTGTTTTAGCTCATCATCCTTAAAAATCTGAAGGTAGAGGTCCCCATCAATCCTATCATCAATCTTGGTAGCAAAGCCAACTCTCTGTCAAGTCACACAACCCCATATTCTCAAAGAACCTCCTTCAATTTAAGGGTTCCTTGTACCAGTCTATTACTAAGTCCCTCACCTGTCTTTTTCTATGCTCACTTGCACCCATCTGACCCTAACCTGTTAATTTTGGTCTCATCTGACCATATTACCTTCTTCTAGTATTCTATAATCCAATCTCTGTAAGCTACTGCAAAGTCCAAATGAGCCTTACAATGTCTGACAGAGAGAATAGGGTGTTTGGACTTGACCATAGCTTTCATACCATATTTTTTCAAGTGAAGATGAACTGTACTGGCAGAGAGAGGCTGGTTGATGATATTGATGAGAGCTTTGATCACTTGAACTGCATTTTCAGCTCTTCCAGAAGTAATAAGATGTTGGGTATGATGAATGTTGGCAGAGGAAAGCTTAGAAGGATGACCTCCAACAGCTTTGAGAAGGGTAGAACACTTCTTAGAATGAAATCTGAATATGGTAAAATGGCTAACACCAGTTTGCTTGGCAATGGCTTCATCAGAATGACCAGCATCAAGTAGAGAAAGGATATTGGCTTGTTGAGTAAAAGAAAGAGATCTAGCTATGGTAATGGGTATGAAACAAGAAGTTTGGGAACTTTTTACAACTCAGACATACTGTTTACATGTGCATCACTGTTTGTATGGCCAAACAATGTCAAATATCACATGATTTCAACAAGATTCTAACTATAAATTTAAAAACTCAAAAACTCTTTCAATGACATCGCTGACTTGAAATAATGATATCTCTACAGTATGTGAACCAAATCACATGGCCTAAGGGACAATTTTGTAGCCAAGAGTAGGAACTATTTATAACTCCAACAAAGGTACGCAAGATTCTCAGTGTTTGGCAGTGTGCTTCACACACTACTATCAAGATTAGTATTGAAATGGTTTTTGAGCTCACTGTACATTGAACAACTCACTGATCACCTCAATCAAACCCTAGACCTCCCCTCTGAACCTACTGTCATAGGAATCCCAGAAACCAACAAACTCTTCAATTCTAACAAGTATGAAGAACCAGACCCAGAGCCCACTATCACCAAGACTCTAGAAATGTCTTCCAAACCAGTAGAATTTGGTCTTGCTCCACCTGAACACCTTAATGGCAACTTCCTAAAAGCCAGACAATGGCTTGACTTGGTCACTTTCTGTCTTTTGGTCAATAAAGAAATCTACAACACAAATAAGAAGAAAATTGGCTTCACCCTCTCCTATATGACCAAAGGAGCTGCTTTAACCTGGGCAACTAACTTTCATGCTGAAGTAATAAAAAGGGAAGACCCTGACTCAGAACTGTCAAAGACTTTTTTAAAAAGTTCAACACCTCATTTAAATAACACAATGCCATCAGAGCAGCCATTTCTTGGCTTCTCAACACCCACATGACCCTAAAAGGAGGGAAGTATGAACCCTCTTTCACAAAATACTACACTGAATTCCTCAACAAGTCTACTCTTGCCAGTATCACCAACCAGAACACCCTGATTGGGTACTACTCTGTTGGGATCCCCAACTTTCTCATAAGACAAGTCTTCAATATGGAGACCATCCACAAAACCCTTGAAGCATGGATAAACAAAGTCTCTATGTTCAACACTCAGAATGACCATGCCCACAAGATCTCTAGTCATTGCACTTCCTCCTCCCACCACACTTATCAGTCCTTCACTTCTCCAAAACCTGAATGCAACCCAAATGCCATGGACATTGATGCTATACACATCAAGAAACTCACCTGAGAAGAGCAAAAGAGATGTATCACTGAAGGGAGATGTCTTCACTACAGAGAAAAAGGACATATGGCTTGAGATTGTAAGAAATTCCCAAATGACAAACCACTTCCACCATGCCCTCATATCATGAAGGTTGAAAAAGAAGACCTCTCACATCTAGAGGAAGTTGAGGATGATGAGAATGAGAAGGTTACTTATGTTTCTTTTGCTGTAACCAAGGATTTTTAGAATAGAGGACTAGATTGATA
>JBBPMY010000789.1:0-11696 GCA_038090615.1 Phylloporus gajari
CGCTCAGCGCTCACGATAAATTTGGCCGCGGTTTAAATAACCATGCCACAGGAAGGTTGCTCTGTCCGGTTGAATACGATTGGAATTCCGCCGAGTAAGATTGAAAGCAACACCCTCTCAGATACTACACAACATCCTGGCAGGATGATGCATAGTCTACTCTAACTACCATTGAACTGATAATGCAATTTTGATTCTAATTACCATGGCGTCCCGTCCTGCATCCCGTCCTGCATCCATGGTGCATCCGTAGTGCGCCATAATGCACTTGCTCGTACAGTGCCACCCCATCTCATAGTGAATCTGTAGTACATCCATAGTGCACCATAGTGCGTCCACTTGCATAATGCCATCGTGCGTCCGTAGTGCACCATAGTGCGCCCATTTGCGTAGTGCCATCGTGCGTCCGTAGTGCATCATAATGCACCAGTTTTCGTGTCTTGTAGTGCCCGCCGCCGTGCCTGTCGCATAGTGAATAATACCCTCCCACCCCATAGTGCACTCATAGCGCACCATAGCGTTTGCATGGCGCCATCGTGCGTCCATAGTGCAACATCGTGTGCCCATTTGCATAGTGCCATCGTGCATCCATAGTGCCCATCGCCGCGCCCGTTGCGGTGTCACATCGTGAATGACACCCTCCCGCCCCATAATGCACCCATAGTGCACCATAGTGTGCCTATTCGCATGTCTCGTGGTGCATACCACCGTGCCTGCCACGGTTTACCTGCATGTCTCATAGTGTTTGCTGCTGCCACATCCAATGGATAATGTAGCGTGTCAGTGTTCGCATATACCGTGTGGTGCTCGCATACCTATTACCTTGTGGTTAGTATAGTCCTCACATACTCAACCATAGGTCTTGTGTCACTAACGTAGTGCACGTTAGTGCACAGGCACGACGATGCTTCACAAGTGCTGCCGAAGTTGTCTCAATGGTGGGTACCTGTTATGCATTATGTGCACCTACCCTGACGCCTGCCATGGTGCCCGCGTTGTGCAAAGTAGTGTGCCAGTATCACTACCAGATTACGACTCACCGTTTACATTGTGGCATCATGCATGTCGCAAAATTTACGTAACACCTCGTGCTGTCCGTAGTTCGTGTTATGCAAAATAGTGCGCCCTTGACACCACCCGAAGTTCCGTTCCGAATGATGCATTCTCGCTGTTATGCAAAATAATGCACTCTGGTGCTTAATACTCAACGTCATCTACTCTTGTTCCGAATGAGTGTGGCTTTCTATGTAGCGCTTAGATTGCAGACCTAAATGGAGTACGTAGGATCGGTAATCACCATGCTATCGGACGATGTTTCAGTGACTTGAGCCGAATGTGCGCCCGTGAACTCTAAGACGACACTATGTACTTTTGGTTGAGCCAAAAGCTCTGCCCATTTCGCCTCGAACCGACCAGACAGAGTATGTTTCACCGCAGCTTGGCGTATTGCATATGCAACATGGCCTTCTATCTGTGCTGATCCCCCGATTGGAACCGCTTTCGCCCATACCTCCCACCGTGAAGCATCCCAGCGGAGGAACTCTAGAACTCGACGCATTTCTTCCGAGAGCAACGTGATCTCTTCACCCCAACGCATTGCGCGTGCACGGGCTTTGCACCATTCCATACGAACAGCTGCAAAATGATCAGGAAAGTACTTGGAACAAGAGGACGACAATACCTTCTTGTGCGATTGCCTTCTCTGCTATATCATCCGCCATCGTCGTCGTTGTAGCTCCCCGCATCTTCCAAATCCAAGACAAGGACTTCCTGCCTGTCGTCTCACCATCTAGCAGGTCAGTCATCGCTCTGATATCCTCCGCTCGAAGAGCACGAAGGGGCTGTATGTCTAACTGCCAAGACGGCCTTTGGAGGAGGGGTCCCAACGTGAGCAACACGTCGTACGCAGTCCGATACTGGACGGATGCGGCCTCTATCCTAGCGTCTACTTTCTTGAGCGAATTCCGCGCACGGGTGTTTGCGCCTTGTCCACGGAGATTTGCATCCTTGTACTTGTACAAATATGAGCGACAACGAAGTGCTTGACGGAGCGAATCCAGTGCGTCGTGGGCCTGGGCGAGACGGAGTTCCCATTCATATTGACGGAGCAGAGGAGAACATGGCACATTTGATGCCAACTCCGAAGGAAGCCATAGCTTGAAGTCCTCTGGAAGTAGCGTCGAAGACAATCCAAGACCCCTTTTGGAAGCGAGCATAGGCATGTACAGTAGTTGTACCCTGGCCCACGAATCAATCTTGCGCTTAAGGGTACTGCTCCGAGTGAGTAAAACTCCTTCCTGGCGGTCGGTAGCGTGCAGACTAAGCTCAGCCCTGTCAACACGTAGGCGGCGCCTGCAAATGTTAGACCTACGACAATGTCAGTTGAGATTATGACGTACTGTAGTTCCTCGAGATCGAGTCCAGAACTAATGAACATACTTGGAGTAATCTCCTCGTGGAGATATTGCTGGACGCCATCTTCGAAAGCCTTCGTGTCCTGCTTTGCTAGCTGTAGCCGGATCGTGTGCTGGGTCGGTACTAAGTTGCGAGTGAAGCGAGGAACATGAAGAAGCACAAAAACTCACCATTAGTCTTGGACTCGAAAGGATTGGGATCCATAAAATCAGATTCCCAACGAACGATCTCTGTTCTCCACGCCGAAAGAAATGTTGCATCATCCTGCATAACGGCCGCTTCGAGTTCCTCCAGAGTGCTTTTGTGCTCCGCATATTCTTTCAGCGCTTCTTGTAGCTTGCGCCCTAAAAAGATGCCTACTCACAGTCAATGTCGTCCTTGTCAACTACAAACCATAACATACCCATACCACAAACTTTCTTCCAGTTATAATCCCCAAAGTGGTCGTTTAGGGTGTCTCGGCGATTCCCAGGACCCATCTCCTTGGTACTGGATGCCACTGGGTTTATATTGGCCCATCCACGCTCTGGCGCCTCACCATCAGTGCGTCCAACGTGTGGAATAAAATTGAACGAATATCTAGTTTGACAGCGCATGATGTGGGCAGGGAGATGGAATTTCGGTACGAAAAACTTTACGTGTTCATCGTCATGCTGGATTTGCATTGGCGGGGGAAGCGCCGCCATCCGATTCCAGAGGTGCTTTGACCATTGACATGCAATGTCATATGATATGTTGAGGCTTCGTAGGGGAGAATGACGCAGACTAGAAAAAAACAAGAAATCCATATTAACGTATCTAATTGTTGGTGAGCGCATGCAGGTTTGCCTAGCGAAAGACATACCGCTCCCCTTTCTGAAGATCTCCGACACCATTTGGTCGTTTCAAGTTGTGCCGAGCGCATTCGACAGTCCCTACGCCAGTTGCTGCCAGCCCGGAGCTATTTTTGACATCCGCGAGATTGACTGCATCATGGCTGGAACAGGAACTCTTCTGCGGCGGGCATGAGACACGAGATATGCATTCACAAAAAAACGCTTACTGGTTGCACAACGTTTACTTGAGTCTTCAAGTACTCTTTGTACGCACATTCATCCACGAAGTAGGCCCATCCGCCACTCAAACTAGGGTCCGCCTCGTCGCTAGATACAGCCTTCCGTTTGAGACGAAAGTTGGCATCCAGAGCGATGAAAAGCGCATAGAGCCAACTGAAGTAGATTGATATCCTCGTCGTAGTTACAAGGCATGAGTACATACCTTTTTGCCTTGGGAGCAATCTCCCAGTCATCGGGCAAGTTTCTCCCTGGCTGGGGACATGCGGGGCATAACACGGCACAATCCCCGTCTGCTGTTCCTGGAATTCCTGTAGGATCATGGCCGCGACCCGACCGTTTGAGCATTTTAAGGTTTCGCCATTCACGAACCACACGGATAAATGCTTCGTACCGATCCTGAGACTATGTCAGCGTAATGACACTGAAACTTTACCTGCGTACCTTGTTGGCTAAACCCGTATTGTCTTGGCGACGGGCCAGCGCATGGTAAAATTCATAGGCGGATATTTTGGACTCGAACGACAAAAGCTGGAATTCTTCCAACAGACGGAAAGTAACGGCAGACCGTGGGTTAACCGAGGTAGAGGGAAACCAGCACATTCGAAGGAGTTGCCGAGTGTGGTCTTTGCCATGTTCGCAGTGGCAAAAGTCCACAGCTACCTCATGGATCCCGTGGCTATCGATCACTACAAAGTCGTCGTCGAACGCTCGTTGAGGGTTGAGGCATTTTTCGGAGGGTAGGTGGCCTAGCTGAATACGCAGCCCAATCGCTTTCAACGACGTGCGTCTGAAATACTGCCCGTTCCATTCCTGGAAATGTTAGCGCCGTGCGTTCGCGTTTAAAAACAGCTAGGTACCTTGATGCGATGTAGGGGGTTCGCTGCGTGCTGCTGTACGATGCACCGTTTACAGTACATAACACCACCGAAGCAATCAGCACATCGGATGCAAGCTGTTGCAGACTTGCATCCTTTGCATTGGCTGTCAAGCCCCTGGTCACCCCTGCCCTCTAGACGTATGAGCTCTTGTAGGAATAGTTGGCGGTCATTGAGCCAGATGAGCAAAGGGTGGTCCTACAGTAAATAACTCGTGGTAACCCAACGATTCCACACAATTTTCGGTAAGCACTTACCCCCGCTGTACGTCTGCGCTTATAGACTTGTTCCAAATCACAGGTCTCCGTGGTAGTCTCGTTAAACGTGTCGATCGACGGAGCAAAATCTTGTCGTAGTATGTGATCTGTTGTCGTTGGAAGTTTGCTGACCGATAATAGATGCTGAGACGGGCAAACGTGGCCAAGTGCGTTTACGATGAATTGGTGGTGTGGTATTTTTTTCTCGTTCGAAGGGGCATCGGAAAAGCTGAGAGTCCCATCCGAACTAGAGCGCGTGTAAATATTGAGAGTGGGCTTTGCATACCGCTTTCGCACAGCACGGGACTCTCCAAAAAAGGTATCAGACGTAATCCAGTAAATACGAGTCGCAAATGCTAAGTACTTACTGTCTGATGAACCGACCATTATACTCAACACGATGTTGAGGGATTGCAATGTGCAGCGCTGGAAGCTTTGAAAACTTAGGGACGTAGCAGAGGCGAACAGGTATGTTCTCTGCCATCAGGCCTCACCGCCAGCAACGCTCATCACTGATTACCCGCTGCATTACATTGGCACTACGCGCTGCATTTCATTCCATGATGTCCATGACGGGTCGCATTTTCCCGTCACGGCATCATGCACTATTGCATTGATAAATTTATGAATTTACGTTCCAATCGAGTATTTGCTCGCTCACTGCATTCCCTCTGACCCAACCCTAGTAATTCGTACCTCTATCAAATTGACGATGACTGACGGTGTAATCACCGTGGAATGTAAGTCCTGTGTCTCCAAGTTTGACGCCTGCCTTGACGTTTGGCCTAGCACTCCTTAGAGACATTCGCCAAGCATACATTCCGACGCACCATGTTGAGCGACTTGTTCGTGAAATTCAACTTCGCGCACATTATATTCAGCAGCCGAACACCCGTGGTGTGTGTTCTGATTCACGTGGACTGATGCATGCTCATAGACAGATAGTCCTTCATCCCGTTATCCCTCCGCCTGCGATCATCGTTCCCAATGGTCATGAGGTCGGAAACTACAATGGTTTCGTCTATGTACAGCCTGAGCTCAACATGCATGAACCATTCTATATCGTTACGCGTGGCAAGCTGGTTGGTTTATTCTCACAATGGCAAGTTTCGTTGCGGGATACATGCACTGTATTGAGTGTTTCTTGTGTATGGCAGGATCAATGTAGCTCCGTACGTTGAGCGTGTCAGCGGCGCGGTCTACGCGAAGGTTCAGAAGCTGGACGAAGGGTTCTTGCTGCTGATGGGGGCTATAGATGATATGCTTGTTGAATACCTGTAGAAAGTAGTACTCGCTATTTCATACACTTTGATGGTTTTCCTTCGCTGCACGCAACAGCCATAACCAATGCTAGATTGATTAGAACTCGGACTACGCCCACCTGAGTGGCTCGAAACTTTGCGGCCGTGAATCTGCCAGAGAAACAGCGATGAACTATGTGGATTATATATCATTGAGATTGTTTCCCATCATTACATATATTCCGAATGTGCTAGCACTTAGTGTACAAGTTGGAGTAAATCCTCTACTGTACTATGTACGTTACCATAGTTCTCTCATTGATCAAACCAGATATGGAATTCGGTTTGATGGCTCACTTGAATCGATTCAATTACCGTCTCAGAAAAATGGCGACTAATCATATAAACATAGAGATTGCTTCTCTGGTACCTAGTAATCACAAAGTAGCACATACTGCATGCATTTTTGCATGGGTGTACCAGCAATACATCTGAGTTGGAGTAAATCTCCTACCGCACCGTACGCACCGCCACAGTTTTTGATCAGGTCCAAATATAGTACACTCGCGTTTTGGCTTTTCGCGTTCATAATCAGCGCATTCATGGGTCGCCCCAAAATCCATCACACCCCAGAAGAACGAGTACTAGCGGCACGAGAATACCGCGCCAAGTATTACCAACGGTAAGTCCTGTTTCTGTTTCCAGAAACCCATCATCACGATACCTAGACATTCGGCCGAGATAAACAAGAAGGCCAGGATAAAGAGAATGAAAAGTAGCCACTCAGATACAACAGCGAAGGACCAAGAACCCTCAAGTCTCCGAGTTGCATTGTAGGTCTCGTAGCTCAAATTATTTTCCGTTATACATCTCAATTCGTTGACGACAGAACAACCATTGGCCAACCAGGCGTATCTGAAGTCCTATGCTGTAGGTTCGTCGCTTTGTACCGTCAATACATGCTTGGCCTGGCTCAATGACCTCTTGAAAACTCACAGAGCCGGCCGTCCTTCAAAAAGAGTAATATCACTCCAGCGTTCTCGGAGGTATGACATCTGTTTATGATCGAATATGTGCTGATTGGCCATGTCCTTTGCGTACAGACGCTTTGATGCAGCTGTTGAGTTCGAGGTAGCAATGTCGAGATTGATCGGCCCCTCCCTTCGCTCCTTTGCTGAGCGACTCTGTCAAGAATATTTGGTAACTGGCAATTACGGATCGTTAGATGAGTGCACAAACACTCTCAGCGGACTTGAAAGAAGGCTTTTGGATGCTCGAACAGAACACATTCGGCGTGGTTATCATCGCGATTCCTTCCTGCAAGCCGAATTAGATCGTGTCCGAATCGCAAGCCGTGCCTTTGAGGAACTGTTGTGTCACGCGATGGAGGGCAGTGACGTTGCTAAGCTGCATAGTCGTGGTCTACTACGTTACCAGTCCATGTCAGATTTGTTGTTTACTATGTAGATAATGAAACACATTTCGGGGGCCATAAAAATATTATATTATTTGAAACAAGCGACGGGTTATTATTCTGGTCCATGAGGACACCAATGGACATGTACATAGGTTGCGAGTACGCCAGCGTTACCTGATATTCAAAGAAAGGTCAAAGTGTCATACAAGCGGTCATCGGAATTACCTACCCATTCTTGCATTCATAGCTGCCGTTCCATTTAGCGAGCAATACCAATGTCAGGTCATCATTCCAAATAATTGGTGCCGGCGTTGCACATGGTGCGCCGGCATGGCAAGATACAAGCCTGAAAATTTAGTTAGTGTCATATGAGAATTTTAGTGAAATATCTGCTAGTTCGCCTTGGTTGCGATTCCGTCCGTTGAATATCTCCAAAGCTATCCCATCCTATCGTCAAACGCTTTGCACCATCCACCACCTATTCATCCCTTGTCATCGCTGAACAATGAGCCGTATTGTTGGCGATCAACTTGAGTTCCTAGAAGCTCAGGAGACCGAGCACCGAGAGCTCCTGGAATCCAAATCGTTCGCGAAGTTTTGGCCGCTAGTATTCGAAAATTGGTTCAAAAAATATCCTGAACGCTTAGTACAGTTCCCAAAAATCCCAGTGGACCAGCCGCTTACGGAAGAACAAAAGGACGAGCTGGGGGATGCCATTCAGAAACGACAAGTTGTCAGTATTCACATTCTGAAGCTCATCGAGTACTTACAATTGGTAGAAAATTCAGGGCTGGTTTAGGTGGCGAATGAACTCAGCACGCACGAGGCGCGCTGCGAATCGGCAGCAGCCGAACCTAATGTCGGCTTTGGTGTCAGGGAGATCGCGCGCTAGAACCAAAGCAGAGATATACTCAGATAAATATTTCGCCGAGAAAGTCAAGCCGTTGCTTGACGCTGAGGTTGCGGCTGGTAAGGTGAATGGGCGGGGAGAGAAGCTGGTCGCAGGTCGGAGGATATGCCAGAATCTGCTCGAAAACGAAGACGAAGAAGTAGTAGCCGAGATCAACGAGATTTACGAGGCCGAAATCAAAGCAGAACGTCAAAAAAGAAGTGGGCAGCGAGAGAAAGGTGAAGAAACTGACCGTGATGCTATTGCCACGTAAGTTATTCTTGAACTAGTTTCGATAGACCGTGGCGCTAATTTGATAATCAGTGCGCTGGACGATCTTCCTGCTGCGCTGACTAACCTCTTTGAAGCATTGCAGAAGAAGACTCGTTGGAAATTTTCATGTGTAATGGCGGGACCCGATCCACGGAGAGACTGGGATATAACAACAATGTCGTGAGTGATTGCCCAAGTCGCAATGCACAAAAACTCACGATTACAATGCTTAGCTTCCACCTTGGCCAGACTCCAATGGGTTGCGACTTTGCAACATTCCGGACCGACGTTGAGAAAACTCTAATGAGTGCATATGCAGAGTTTGCTGAGCTAGTGTTTCGTAAGTGTGGAATACTGCTATTCGAACGACCACTTACGTATGTATGTTCTTCAGCGGAGGACAAGCGGAACCCAGGGATGAACGCGACGAAGGAGGAGGCGGACTGTAACGATGAAACCAACGTGGTCGCACAAAGACCGTCGTCATCAGAAAGTTCGCACAAGGGCGTTGCTGCTGAGTCAGCTCCTGCATCATCAGATGCTTCCGCACTGTGCCAGCTGAACGAAGAGAGCACTCAACAAGAACGTGATTGTGCTTCGCTGATGCTGGAAGACCCTTTGGCGACACTCGAAGGCCCTCTATTGGAGCTCAACGACTTCGACGACGCTTTCAGTGATTTCTATGGTGGCTCCCAGGCGCTGTCGTCCATGGGGCATGACAGCGGCACTCCCGCTGCATATTGGAGCTCCCGTGCATCCTCGCCTCTCAGTAGTGTCTCAGGCTACTCAAACAGTCTCGGCGACATGGACTTTACTGCAATGCTAAGCGCGCCATTCGATTATCTCACAACACCTGTCTCTTCCAGCACCGCTGCCACTCAAGACTCTGCTTATCCGGTACCTTACTTTCCTCCGAGCTTCAATTTTCCGGAGGTATCTTTATTCGGGGCGCCGCAGGCACCGCCTCCTGTCGTCCCAGGCCCACAGAGTTCCAAGGCTCCGACAACAGCATTGATCCCAGCAATAACGAGCCATTCCCTTGATGCAAACACAGAAACTTCTCCCTCTAAAGCTGAAACCGGTACCGCTACCGATGCCACTCAAAATTCTGCTTATCCGGCACCTCACATTCCTCCGAGCTGCAATTTTCCGGAGGCATCTCTATTCGAGGCGCCGCCTCCTGTTACTTCAAACTCACCAAGTTCCAAGGCTCCAACGACAGCGTCGATCCCAGTGGTGATGAGCTGTCCACCTGGCGCAAACACAGAAACTTCTCTTTCTGATGCTGAAAACCTGGTGGAAATTCGCCGCAGCACACGCCGTCCTGTACCCTCTACTCGCGCAGACCTTGCCAACTCGATTGGCGGCAACACACAAGCTATTCAAGCACCAGCGACCGCCATTAAAAAACGAGGGAATACTGACGGTAATAACCGTCAGGGTGCTAAGTAAGTTAAAACTTTTGTTCGTTTTTATATTTTTAACTGACGCCCATGTGCAGGAGGAAGCGTACGTAGTGTACGTAGTTCAGCTCATCGTATTGCCTTGGTTCGCATCGACTCTTGTAAATAGTAAACAGTGTTTTATTCGGCATGAATATAACTATTGGAACTTAAGGACATGACACGGCCGGATGAGTTACCGCAGTCGGACCGAAGGTGTGAAAAGTTGTCGTTCATAATATCAAGGAAATGCGTATTGTAGATTCGCATACATAGATAGTACAACATAGAAATCAGAAAAAGTGATATAGTAACTATGAGAATTGTGTATTCTAGTAGCTTGTGCGCCAATGAAAGCGATGTGTCCATTTTTACGTGCAGTCGCGCGCGGGAACGTTCGAGACTAGGTTACGGTTGAGACTGACTCAGGGCTTGTTGCGGTGGACTTCAATTTAACATATCGTGCTGATCATTAGCACCTAGTGATAGAGGTCGCACTTGAAGGGCGTACTGGAGGCAGGACCTGGGAACGGCACATGAGCATTGAGCAATTTATATTTCGGGAGTGAGCATCACAGCGCATCATGGTATAGAGCCGTCTACGTCCCTGGGATGCACGGTGATGCACCGATGCATCACGAATTTGGGAGCAGGATAGTGCATGATGCATAGGACACAGAAACGATGCGTGAGGAGGGAGCGAGCATCACGGTGCATCATCCCACAACCGTGCATGTCCCTGTGGTGCACAGTGATGCATTGTAATGCATAGGATCATACAATGCATTACGATGCATCCTTGTGTGCCACTCTGCAAATCTGCGACCTGCAAAGGTCGCTACCGTGACTAGGGAGCATCCAGAAAATGATCAGATAATATCACTGGTGGAAAGAAATAAGGATTAGTACCGGAGTAGTGGGGCCTAGGAGAAAACGGGTTGCCACAGTGACAGGGAGCGACATTTCCAGGCTAGTCCGCGCTGGCTCATGGTCCCATGTCCGTTTGTTGTTGTGTATGTACGGGTTATCTCTTGGTCTCCTGTCTTGTCCTTACTAGTGTTGATCTGGCTGAGCGAGTGCGGCAGGCTTTTCGTGGTCGTGACATGCAGGGCAATGCTGGTGGTGGAACGAACGGCGTGGGAATTCCCAATACCAGAAAAATGAGGGCCGCCTCTGAGAACTGTTGTGCACGGTGATGCATCATGATGCACAAAATAATGCTGTTCTCGATGGTACATCATTGTGCATCACTGCCACTATGCACCACTTTGCACTGTGGTTTCCGATCTGGTGCATGGTGATGCATATGTGACTGATCACTGATCAGGCAAGAGCACAGCCTGCGCTCGGAAGGCATTATGTTAGTTAGGTACAAAGGTTGGCAAATGCCACTACTATACACCATGTTGCACTATCAGACACTGTTGCACTACAATATTGTGCAACATGATGCATGTGGTACTCAGTGTAGATATTGCATCTCGAATTGGCTCTAATTACAGTTGAATTGTGCACTATATTGACATGATAGCCTGGATACTAACCAAATTTGCAGACACCGTGCTCAAATGAGAGCCATGCATCCTAAGTTCGTTGTGACAGCAAACTCGTGGCCAGCGTTCCTGTATGAGGACTGTAAGTATGATCCAACTGACCCTGTTAGAGGGCTTTTCAAGGGCGAAATTTTATTGAAGGTGGGTGTACATCCCATTGAGTCGCGTTCAGTTTTCTTATTTTATGCACAGGCTTTCAAGTTGATTTTCACCTCCCCTACTTCTGTCGATCATGAAGGAACAGATTCTGGGAAGCGCCGACGTGCGGAGAGGCGCACC
>JBBPMY010000790.1:0-11696 GCA_038090615.1 Phylloporus gajari
ACAAATTACATACCAAATTGTGATCGAATGCTAGGGCGCGAGGATCGGAGACCTGCGGGACTGAATGCAAGTGTGATGGCCCGTCTCAAAATGCCTCGCCTCATTGGACAGGATCTGGATCATCCTGGCGCATGAATGACACACCTGAGCAAAACCCATCTCATAGCTTAGTAAACTGCCAAATAAGAAGCGAAGATTACCCGTTTCTGGCAGCTTCCTGCCACAGAAAGTGGAAGTTATGCGCTTGCTAGGGCAGTGTCGAGATGAATGCGCCTGATGAACATAATGTGGGGGTCATCTTGCATCGCTTGGGCGCATTTAAGTATATGCGCCTCAGGTGCATGGATAAATGCTAAAGTGGGCTGTCTGGACAAGCACGTCGAACCGAGGATTCATTGTGGCATGAGATAGCCATGCCGCAGTGAGAGGACTCATAATCTCCCAGTGTGAAGTATGCTTCACCCCAGCTAGCAAACATTCCATAGGATTCATTAGCGGTGCGTTTTTCGCAAGAGTCCTGGGACCTGGAAAACCACTAAGGGAAGTAAAGTTATGAGTAGTCATCGTCATTGATCAATTCGTCTGGTCTCGTCATATCAATGGCAATACGTGTCCTGGCTGCGGTTTCCACCGTTTGCTCTAGCTTTGATATGAACGTGACTATAGGTGGGCTGTACAGCGGCAGTTCGGCTGAACCGGCTAACCGTGTCCACGGAGCAATTTCGTGTGTGCGGTTAGGCAACAGATAAGAATATGAAGACATTTTGAGGTCGGGCTGAGTGACTTATGATACATGATAGTGACGAGAAGCAGTGGGGTGGGAACCTTGGTGACTCGCGTAACTGCAGGTTCGCGTCACGGCGAATTTTCCGCAGTGCCTTGATTAAACTTGGAGACCGGTAAGGACAAACCGTCTGTCTCCCCGTCGAAAAGCATTGTAACGCGCTAAAATGCACTTTTTGACCACTCGAAAACCACCTTATATCCAGTGGAGACTCATCCCATTGAACTCGAAGGTCGCTCCTCCGAGGCCTATACATATCCGACTCTACTAACTCCCAGGACTCCTGGTACGCTTCCAATTTTCAGGCTTCAGTACGTCTGAGCCTGCTACTCGCCTTGGCATAGAATCTTTCTCAATATCGTCCAGTAACAGCGGGGGCTTGCGCACAGGGCAGGACTATCAAATTGTCTCGCAAAGTCAAACTAACCAAATAGCGACACAGAACCCAAGGTTCAATGAAATTTAGTCGTACTACCGAGTCATTCGACATGGACATACATAACTAGTGGTACAGTAAAAACTCCTCTGTGTTATAATGAGCGCCAATCCAATTTTTTTTCGTATTCAAGTGGCATGCTGTCCCTCAGACATCACGAGTTCGAAAGCGACGTCAAAGTCGTTCTGGATCTCTGAAACCTGGACAGGGAGACGATCGATGATATCTTTGACGTCCAAAACAGCCTGCTTCAGCTTGGCTTTGTCGCGATGTAATGCTTGGTGCATGGTCGCATATGGCTCGATTCTTTTTTGCAAGGCGTGACCTTTTTTAAGCAGAGCGCTAGCAGAGAATGGTCATCGAAAAGGAGCTTTGCCATTCTTGTGAAACTCACTTTATTTTATTCATCTGCTTTCCTAGTTCTTCTAGGCGTTCGTGACTCTCCCTTGAGAGCTGGCGTTTGGTCTTCTTCTTGAACTCATGCGCAATGTCTACGGCTTTGTCGAGGGATACGACGAGTGGTGGTAGTGCCCAGAGGTACAGAGCGCGGTATGGTGTCTTCCTCCACTTGGAAACACATACGTTCCTCACGCAGTCGGCAAAGATAGTATTCTTCTGCGTCTTGAGACCTTGCCCAAAGGAGCGGGTCTGCGCCTCGCAGCGTTGGCGGTACCTCCTGTACGCCGCTTGGATAATCTTGGCGGCTGAGATCTCTTGTTTGGTTAGTTCGTGCTCGTATACCAGCGCAGGATCATTTTTTGCCAGTACGAGTTCTTGTGGCTCCAGCTCTTCCCAAACCTCGCCTACAGGCTCGATGTCGGCCTCCTCTAGGCATTCCTTGTCACCAGCTTTGTCAATCTGAAGGACATCCTGGTGAACGGGAGCTGGCACATTGGCACGCGGCACGAAAAGAGTCTTTGGCACCGGTCGGGATGACAATGTATACGGGATTTCGAGGGGGTTCGTGAAATAGACAGGTTTAATTCCGGGAATTCTTAGAGGAGAGGTTCTCTTGATCGAATTCCTTTCCTCGTAGAGAAGCTCCACTAGATCCTCCTTAGCTTCAACGTAGTACCCAGCAACGGCTACCAAGTAATCATGGTCATGCGCCTCATACCTGGGGGTCAATGAGTTTCAGAGGCACCGACAGATGGTGAGTGAATTACTGTCGGTACACCTGTTGTAGAGGCCCAGTGGCCCGCAATGCATTCACGATGCCTCTGATTCTTTGCCTGATGTTATGGTGTTGCACATTGTAGGTTACTGTCAACCATTGTTAGGATCGGATCAATATTATACACGTTTTAATGAACGCACGAAAACAGAGTGCCCTACAGCTATGAGAAACAGTTAATGGGATGTCAGACAGGAAAGTGAGAAGACCAACATTCTAGACACGAAGACTTCACAGAGTGCAGGGGCCATTTCAGCTTTCAGATAGGTCTCTGACTGCGCGCATGACTCTTAGGACGTCGGGCGTTAATTTACGATTTCGCTTCCAGACACTAGGGCTACTTACCGCTGGTCGTATGTCTCGCATCTGTTGAGTGGAGGCGAGCTAGCAAGTCTTGCACGCAATCCAAAATAGCACCAATCAGCGCAATCGGAATTTCTGTCTTACTGGAAAAATCCTTGTTTAAGAAGAGCCAGGATCGTGGCAGGACGAGACCATCAAGTGGGGGAGAATAGGAAAGCTGCCACAAGACGGAAATCTTGCCAATGACATCTTCCAAACAAGCGCAGAAAACGGACAGATGCATCACCTGGGAAGACTTCACAACGTGCCTGTGGTAAAGTCAGTGCAAGAAAGGCCGTGAATTCCAATGTTCGACGCACCTTAAAAACCTCAAGATCGCTGAAACGCGGATATGGTGAGTGCCATCGAAAAACTTCATGTTCTCTTCCACAACATATTCATCATCTGGATATACCAATTGTGGGAGCTTGGTATCAGGAAGATTGCCGTATGCTTTTTTAATGCAGCCGACAGCGCGAGAGTTGTCAAAGGTAAAAAAGAGGCTCGTCAACCGCAGTACGGTTGTCAAAAAGTCCCGCCGGATGTTATAGAGTGCATCTCGCACCCAATATTTCACGGTACGCATGTCATCGTGAGCATCAGGTATCAGAGCATGGTCAGAAATGGTGATGGGGTCCTGCACATGAGATTGTGGGTTGATGGCCTCATAGAGGCGACTAAGCGAATCTAGGGTACTAAGTTATGTTCAGCAGGATCCGAATACAAAGGAACAGGTCATCACGTACATAGCCCGGTTATCAAGGCAAGGGTCTGAGTTAACGGAGAACATCAGTTGAAGGATGTCGATCTGTTGTAGATGAATGCCAAGCCACAGGTTGCATTGTTTAGCGACCAGCTCGTCAGGTAAGACATGTCCTTGAGGGTAACTGGCACTGTTGTTGTTGTCGGTGACAATGAATGGGCACCGCGAGAAGACCGGCGCTTTTCGGCAGAGCTTGTTCTCCTCAAGGACTCGTTCATGTAAATATTTCCCCAAATACTTGCGGAGGACCGAGGCCACCTCTCTCTTAGAGAGAGCTTCGACAGACTTTTTGGAGTGAGGGGGTCCACTTCGATCGCCCAAAACCGAACTATAGAGGAAGGAGCCGATCCCTAGGCCATAGTTGGTGTATGATTCCCTTCTGATGCAGAACAATCGTCTGATTGAATTGATGCTGAGTGGGTCGGCATGTGAAACGAAAGAGCAGAGAAGACGAGTGTAGTTCTTGAATTTGTTCAGGAAGTCCGATACCTCACGAATGTCGTATGATACGAGGCCCGGCGAATGGCTGATGAAATGGTCAAGTGCAAGTAGTGCCGGAGCATCCCTGTTTCCATGGATGAACTTGAGAGCAAGCTCGTCGAGGCCAGACAGATCTGCTCGTGCGAGAGCCTGGAACATGGATATCTAAGACGACCTCGTAAGAAATGTGATCCTAAACGTCTATAGGAACGATATACCTCGTGGTGATCTAACGGATCCACCCAAGTAGGAGGCAATTCACGAGCCAAGTATAATAGTCGAGCGACATGTTCGTCAGCGGCAATCTTCTTAGGCGCAACAGTAAACGAGCACCGCTGCCATAGGCCATCCAAGAGAATCTTGGTGGCCCTCTGGATCGTGTCACGAGTCTTCACCTTCAAGAAATCCCTAATCGCATCGAGAGGTCGGTTCTCCGACAAATGTAGCTCGGCAGCCTCCAAATATTTTCCGTAAATCTCCAACAGCGCCGCCCGGGAATAGTCGAGGTCATAATCCTTGAGAAATTTTTCTTCCTCGTTAAAGGTCGAAAATAACCAACGTGGCCTAGCTCAAGTACGTTGGTCATGTTGAACAACGTATAATCACAGGGCACGCACCTCTCACGGCCTTGTTTGCTGCAATAATACAAACGGCACACAGTTAATAGTTCTTCCAAACAATCCGGGGAGATCTTCTGAGAATGCACGTGGAGAACTTTGAGTGTTTCATCAAAGAGGCCAGCCTTCCTAAAGCATCGTGCTCCCAGATCATACTCTTCAATGGAAAGGTATATTTTAGCCGCTTTTCGATGATCGCCGCCGCGTGCATAACATTCTGCGGCGTTGCGGTAGAACTGAAGTTTATCCTTTGGTGATGGTGCATCACTTCCGCCCGTCGTGAACGCATCTGTGGCATCGAGAAGCTCCTTTGCGGCAGTGAGGAATGCATCTTGCTGAGCCTTCCGTGATTCAACACCAACTTTTGCGCGAGCCAATTCTCGGAGGTGGAAAGCCTTGCAGATTGCTGCCATGTGAGGCAATGGCACTTTGGTGAAACAACGCATCGCCCGGATGTATCTCTCGTGCTTGAGGTAGTAATGGCCAGATGATTCCCAATCAGCCTCTGTCGAGGATGTGGCAAAACGTGGAACAGGCATCCCAGGTGTACAAATCTGAACTTGATTGCGCGAAGTCCAGATCAACTATTGCAGTGTAAGTGATATGTATCTCGCAAACAGGTGATGTGTCCCTCACCCGCATGGGCTCGCTCTTTTCGGACCTGTCAAAAATCCACAGGTTATTCTTTGCGCGGGTAATGGCAACGTATAGCATCTTCAACTATAGACAGAATCAGTGGGAGAACTAGACATTCAGGTCATGCATACCTCGCTGCAAACGGCGGCGAAACGACCCTCATCTCTTCCAAATGATGGCGCATGCATCTTAGCTAGGTCCTTCCCATTGACTTCACCTTCTGCATCGTTCAGAAGCACAGACCAACGTGATTCATCGACAGCAGAGTCCTCGAAGAAGTTATACAGTAGGACCTTCACCCGAGTATTAATTCTGCAACACATTGGAAACCTGAATCGTGGGCTCACATCATCAAATTCAAGGCCCTTGCTATCGTAGATAGTCCTAAAATGAGGTGGATGGATTCAAGCGGCAATGAGATAGTAGTTTTGTTGCCTCACATCATATCCACAACATCTTCCCCGATGTCTTGCTGCAATCTCTCCAGCGTCTTATCGTCTCGCACAAGGATACCTTCAGGAAACATCATGACCAGAGTGTATGACTGGTGAGACGTCTACTACTTACATTGTCTGGCTCCCCACTCCGTAGAGTCCCCCCTGAGAGTAACGTCAGACATAGAAAAGTGGGGAGTAAAACGACGCACGATTTACTAACTTGAAATTCCTCACATTGAACAATATCCTGATCCCATCCATGGAAGAAAACCGGCTTCGGACCCTCTATGACACCATATTCTGGCCTGAGCCTGTCAATAGCATCTGGCCAGAAGTGTGTGATGCGTTCAATGACTGTACAGGCACAATTTACAATGCCACTGTGCGAGCGGTAATTAATCGCCAACTGGAATGTTGAAGGGGCAATGACCGAGCGACCCTGGATCAGATGCATTTTCTCGTCCTGCTATTGGAAATATTAGTCTCAGATCAATTTCCGCATCGTTGACAAATACACACTCACCTCAACGCCGTACAAGAAGGCCTTCAAATCATCAAACCTGAAGGAACATCCTGCTGATATTGCCTGGGCCGTGTCACCCGCCCAAAAGAGTCCTTCAGGATTCCGGCACAGAAGTCTCAACACTAGAATAGACATAAGCAAAGCAAAGCGATGTGGTGCGGTGTGCGTACAGAGGGCATCGACGAGCAAATTGTCTTGTGCCTCGTCGACATAGCTGGATTACATGGTCAGCAAGAACAAAGTTTGTTGACTTCGCACATGGACCCACAGGTAGTCGACGCTCTGCCCCCCCAATGGGATTCCTCCAAGCAAAGCTTTCAGGATGGCGTGTGTCCGGTCAGCAGTATCGTGATGATAATTATCTTTTTTACGTTTGCAGTACGCTCGGAAGAGCTCATACAATGTCTCCCTGTGGTTTGTGAAGGTGGGGTTTGTACGAGCTGAAAGCCTACGGTACGTTTTCTCGTCGAGAAATCCATCAGAAAACGTTAGTGACTTCTCTGACCCCTTGATGACACCTATAAGGGGTTGGGCAAACCCAAATTCACTTTAACTGAGACTACGCACCCATGAACTCCGAGAACACAAGCCATGGATCTATAATACAGGCAACTTGTCAAGCTATTCTCATCGATAATGTGGCTCTGAGCACATACCAAGGCCCTTTACCAATGAGCGCGAAAAGCGGGGCCAGTACATTCGAGCAAAGACATCATACGTCACAAACGATTCGTCGGCCTCGATTTCCTCAGTGTTGACAAAAAGCTTTGCATCACGTTGTACTTTAGGATCGTCGCCACTCAACACATCCGCAGCGATCATCCGTGCAAGCTGGAGTCGAGAAGGAATCAATTTGAATCAGCGTTGAAGAACGAAAATGACCTTGTCAAATGTCACGAAAAGAGGAAAGTGGTTTGCCTCCAATAAACTGTACTTGGACGGGATGCGAACTCGAGGTCTAGATATGTTTGTAGTTCGGGCTTTGAGATCTTTCAGAGAATAGGCGGATAGTTCTAAAGACTTGAGTAGCTTTGTAAAATACTCTTCAACATTCGCTGCCAGGAAACGGGATTTTGTAACGAATATCTGACGGGGCTTGGGCATATCACTGCTAGACATTTGCAGTTGCCACGCTCTTTCAATTCCAAGTATTTTGAAGAGCATCGTGGTCGTTTTTCTGAATGGTGAGTGAGCCAGGCGCATTCACATGTGTCCATCAGCGCACCCAGTACCACTTCTCCCTACAACATAGCAAGAGGTTTCACATTCAACGATCTCATGCTCTTGCGGCCTGTGAACGGGCGGTTAATGCTGACTTTTGGTAATGTGTAAATCACACACGTAAGTTCAAAGATGTGTTGCGCATCTTCATTCGTGATCAAACCTGTTGTGCATATGAGAACAAGATCACGATATTCAAGAATACTCGTACTATGTAAAAATGCCTACAGGGGTGTTCAGTACCTCACAAGAACGAATTGATAGAGACATACCTGGGAAAAGGTAATGTATTTGTCGAGACTGCATACGACCTCAGCATTTAATTGTCTCAAAAGACAAAGAGTGCGTACACCAGAAGGGAGTGTAACTGCAGAGATGTGAACAAAAATCAATAATTTGGCTTTAGAAACGCACCTCGACCATGTCTTCGTCAGAAAGTGGTACCGGTTTGTGTTTTCTTTCGACGCTTGAGAGTGGGAACTCCGCTGGAAGATAGACGTCGCCACCAGGATTCACTGGTCCATTTCGGAATGCACAGCTGTTACAGATACCAAATAAGGAATTTCGAAAACCAGTAACAACGAAATCTGACCGTTTGCTGTATTCTTCACCCTTTCCTGCGAGATGTTGTCCTATGACGTTCCAAACGCGCTCGAATTGGCCATGAGTGCGTATACCGTATATTTTGATGACTAAGAATGTCATTTGAGTGTCAGCGAATCATGTGAGATCTGTCACCTTGTCGTTCTACCTATGGAGACTTTGCTTAGACTAGAGTCACGGAGCTGTAAGTTGGACTCACATTTCTATTGTAGTCAGGGGCAACATCAACTTGATACTGTCCAGAAGTGAATGAATGATTGCTTGCATTGAAAAGTGAAACTTACAACAAGGCGAAGATCTTGCTGTATCTTAGCCTCGAAAATAGGAACTCCGTCATTTAGCCTTCTCTGATTTTCATCAGAAAAGAGTCCCTTTGAAAGTTGTCTACCACAGCGGTTAGTTCACCTCAACGATGCTGACTAAATGACATACTTGATTTTTTTGACGATGATAACACATTTTTTTCGATCGACACTAGCCAACTGTTGTAGTCTCTTTGTTGCATTGGTGCCGATAATTATCCGCCACTCCCCGAATCCATCTGCATTCTCGAAGCTTAGGATAGCTTTTATAGACCGAGCCTCTGGACCTGCGGACTCTGCAGTCGATTCGACTACGTCAATGGGCTCCAGTAGCGCAGCCGGATCCACATTTGCATCATTTTCAGTCGGAATGTATGCGGACCGTAATTGCTGTGCAACAGATGGCTCAAACAGTAGTTCGAAACAGAACTATGGATTTATCAGTAGATATAGAAAATTCAGGCCTTAGTTGTCAACGCACTTTCAAAATCATCTTGAGATCCTCGGAGATCTCATGGGCCTTTGCAGACGCCTCCACATAGCTACGAGGGACCTTGATTCCCAGCTTTTGAAAATGCGTCGGATCAATTGTAGGAGTACTCTCTTTGTTCTTGCTCTTGGATTTCTTCTGTTTCTTTTGGGGCATAGAGAACCCCGAGAACTCCCTGTCGTCATACTCTGAACGGGTTGGAGAAACGTTAGAAAGGATGCCAGTAGAAAATTCGGTAGGGAATAGTGAAGTGAGGACAGGCAGTGCATTCTCTACAAAAACTTTATACTGCCCGATTTGACGAATAGTGAAAGCGGAAAAAAGGTCAGGAGGTAGAGCAAAGAGGGTGGATGAAAGCTGCTGAAGAAGAGTATATACGTATGATGCTTCAACAAGCGCAGGATCGGTTGGGTAAGTATCGATAACCTTGGCCACTAGCTTGCGACCACTTGGTAAGACTAGAAAAAATATCAGAGACGGGCAATGAATGTGCAGAAAACACACCGGAGACGATGAATTCAAATAGGTGGGGAACGGAACACAAATCCTGAATTATCAGGTCCAGATGGTTGTCTGATCCTGCTAAACAGGATTCGAGGATCCCTAGAGCTGTGGCGAGGCCCTCACTGTGAGCAAGAATACTCGCAGTGAAGGTCTGTGGATTGAGGAATGTCATTCTAGAGTAACCACACATTGTGCCACCACAGGTGCAATGAGTGGAGAGACGAAGGGGCAGAGGAAGTTATCCAACTCCGTGTCTTTTATGAACTTAAAGAAGACTAGTGAATTGCACGAGGCTCAATAGCCGCCACAGCTAATACAATGCTTATCGCCAAGACGATAGGGAAGTTCGTGATAGGAAGTGACATTGCGCCGCCCGATCAGTGCAAGGTTGCTTTATTGATATTGTGTTGCTTTGAGCCAAGGTACATTGAGAACCTAGAGACTGATTCCTCGAGTGTAAGTATATAGATGTCCGCAGAGCGGGGCAAATTTCCTGCTGCTGAGATTCAGGCTGGTGGGCGTACTTGCTGTAGAGAAGCAGTTTGTTGAACATGTGGCGTCCACAGGAAAGTCAGTCAATTACATAACTGCCAGATAAGTACTCGCACGAGGCTGTGTCGTTTGAGTATTGAAATAGCCTCCCAGTTCACACATGCCATTTGGTCAAAAAATGGTCCATGTTCACTATTCCCGCTGAACCAGCAAAGTGAATATAGCTCGCAGCTGATGAGTCTGCCATCTCTACAATGGGGGTATCGTGATGGTGACTTGCACTGCACGCTGTGGTGCGCACTGCGTCACGCAGTGCCTATGGATATCCCTTAATGTTGGTGGCAACTTCAATGAATCTCTTGGCGCAGAAGGGCTTGCTTTCGTTTCAGATAGGCACTGCCCTCCTCGTCCCGCTGTTTGAATAAATCCGACACTGAGCAGCTTATTCCAAGGTATATGCCAAAGGAGAGCTCCCAGGTGGGTTGGCTGCCGGAGTGTGGAGATCGAAGCGGCCGACATAGTACGGGCTATACGCTGCAATTGTCATCAGGGGAGTCGTTGCCCAAGTCATTGGATTTCTCTGGGCCTGGGTATGGGAGCAATAGCGCCAGAACGTCCACAGAGCTGAGACTGCAACGTAATACGGTCTTTGAGCAAGCGAAGTCGGAAGTGCCGCGTTTCTCTTCCCCGCCTCTTCGTCCTACTAATTCATGTCCCCTACGCGGCACATTCATGAGCTTGTCCTCAGCATTCTAGAGTTCGACCCTCAAGGCCTCATTGACCATTGTACTCAGCGGCCTGTTCTTTACTACGTTAGTTGGGCCTTGGATCTGTACTACAATCGGATTCATTGAAGGTCGTCTTACACCAAGTCGTACAACATAAGCATGCATAGTGAATAGTACAGTATTGAAAGACAGCGTCAGAAATCCAATCCAATCAAATCCTCCGTGTTCAAGTCTGGCTTCTCCGGTTTGGGAGCCTGCTGCTTTTCAAACATGACGAGTTTGTAGGCGAAATCGAAGTCGTCTTGAATGTCATGGGCCTGGGAAGGAAGGCGATGGATGATATCTTTGATGGCCGAGACAGCCTGCTTCAACTCGGCCTTGTCACGGTTCGTCGCTTGGTGCATGGTCGCATTTGGCTCGATTTTCTTGCGTAAATCGTGACCATCCTTGAGCAAAGCGCTAAAGAAAAAAGATCGTTGAAAAGAACATTCTTTCGTGATGGTACGACGCACCTGATCTGGCTGGTTTTCTTTGCAAGATCTTCGAGACGATCATGGCCCTCCCTCAAAAGTTGGCCCTTTGTCTTGGTCCTGGATTCGTGGGCAATAGCGATCGCCCTGTCAAGGCACACGACAAGTCGTGGTAATGCCCACAGGTATAAAGTGCGGTACGGCGTCCTTCCCCAATTCGAAGCATACACGCTCTTCAAACATTTGACGAAGACGGTATTCTTCTGTGCCTTGAGCCCTCTCCCAAAGGCGTGAGTCTGCTTCTTGCAGCGTTGGTGGTACCTTCGGTACGCAGTTTGGATCACCTTCGCAGCCGAGATTTCTTGCACAGTCGGCTCGTGCCCATGTATCAACGCAGGTTCATCTGTTACTGGTGCGAGTTCTCGTGGCTCTGGCTCTTCATGAACCTCGTCTACCGGCTCGATGTTGGGATCCTCCAGGGGAGCCTTGTCCCCATCCCCAACCTTTTCGGTCTGAGGGATGTTCGGGGGGATAGAAGTTGGTGCATTGGTAAGTGGCTCGGAGCGAGTCACCATCAGCTGGGATGCCAACAGGGATGGGATATCGGAGGGATCCGTGAAATAGATGTGTTTGATCCGAGGCAATCTCAGAGGTGGAATTCGGTATGGGTCCCTTGCCTTGTGAAGGAGTTGCA
>JBBPMY010000791.1:0-11678 GCA_038090615.1 Phylloporus gajari
GGGGGAGGAGGTGCTGTCTGATGATAGGGGTGGGGGTAGGGGTACTGTCTGATGATGGGGGAGGGGGAGAGGGTACTGTCTGATGATGGGGGAGAGGGAGGGGGTACTTTTTAACATGCAAGGCATCAGGAAATTGATGAGGAGTAGATATTTCCAGATATTTGTGATAAACCTTAATCATTTGGACATGTTTAGATATATATATATATACCATGACCATTTATAAATCATAAAGATATTCATCATGTCATCTCTGGGAGACATTTTATGTTTGATAGTTTTTATATCAGTCTGACATTAATCTGACAACATGTGTAATTCATAGATCATATAGTGATCATATAATAATCATGATTATTTATTTGATAATGTATCTATTTTACTAATCACATGATAAGCATTGTGATGGATTGTTGATCATTTCAAAATCAAGTTGATATAATATGATAACATGTATATTTTTCTGATCAACAAAGAATCATAATGTCTTTCAATGATCATTTCTATTAAATCTGATATTGTTCTGATCACTGAATATCATCTCTATCATCAGTTATCATTAAAATTAGCCGAAGGTGTGGGAAAATATTAGTAATAACTGTACAGTACCTATTATATAAACTCAACCTTTGTCTTTTTCTTTTTTCTTCACTCTTGACTCTGTATTTCATCCTTAGAGTCAAGAGTCACTCTAAGTCTTCAAGACTTAGAGTTCATACTAAGGTAAGTGTACACTTGTGTGAACTCAACTGTAAGTGCAATTTTCACATTCATTTTCGCTTTTTGGTAGTTTAAAGGGTAGTGTAATAGTAGTCTAGCTAGTAGTATAGTCTTCTGTTGTAGATAGAATGAATAAATCTGAATTATGTTTTGGTACCATTTAAAACCAATTGGATCTTTCAATAGCATTAATTATCATTTTCTTTCATTTTTATACATCTAATGATACTAATGATCATCTTTGATCATCTCTGATATTATATATAATTATAATACAGTTGATCATAAATATAATATTCTTCAGATTGATATAAATGATGTAAAAGTTACTTATGATCAGATGTTATTATATAGATTCATATGATCACCTCAGTAAGAATATCAAATATGATCTATGCTGTAAACACACCTGGGAGGTATATAGCATTATCTTAGTGTGTATCATAATTATAGAGACTAAAGACTTTATAAATTAGATAATGTTATATATAGGTTTATCATTTTCTCATCAATTTCCTGATGAGGTTATGAGCAGTATGGAAAATCCATATGCAAGTGAGTGCAGTGGCTGCAATGTGGCAGTGGTGATGCTTGGTCATGAACTCAAGGGCTGATGTGGCAATATGCACAACCAAGGGGGATACAGTGAGCATTCTTTGTGAGTGTGCTCCTATATTGGTTCCCTGCTATCTTGACTTATATACTGACTAGTGTATTTCATATGCTCTGTCAGCTCTGAGCTGTGGCCTCTTGGCTTGCTCCACATGCTGAGTCATGCCATGACTCACTCATTCCAACACTCCCCCTCAAGCTGATAGGCTGAGCTTGGTAACATGCTGAGTATGTTTTGGCTTGGGCAATGCCTTGGTTAAGATATTGGCTGTCATGATAGCAGTAGGGCAATAGCATACATTGATAGACCCCAAACGAATTTTGTCATGAATGAACCAGGTTTGGATGTCAAAGTACTTTGACCACTGGTGGTACTGATTATTTTTGGTGATTGCAAGTGCGGATTGGTTATCACCAAAAAGAATGGTTGGCTCATTTTGAGGATAGCTGAGTTTGTGAAACAGGTTGCATAGCCACACAACCTCTTTTGTAGCATGCGCAAGAGCAATGAACTCAGCTTCCATGGTTGAGAGCATGACCTCTCGCTGTTTCTTGGAGCTCCAAGTAATGGCTCCATTTGTGAGTAAATATATGTACCCCAAATAGAATAGGCTTTAGAAGTCCTAGACTTCCAAGGTCACAGGATGAACTCTAGTGGGAGTTACTCACTAGGATAGGTGCAGCATAGGCAGTAGCCAAGTGTTGTAGATAGTGATAGTTCTTAGTGTGAACACCAAGTACTAGAGAACAGAGGATGGAGATTCTGTTAGAGGAGCATACATGTAAGGAGCTCCTCCTTATATACAGTACAGGATTGTTTGTATGTATGTATAGTAGTTCTAAATAGATAGAACAATAGTAGCCAATGGCAGTAAAGGCTCTTATCTGAGCCAATAGCGTTAAGAACATTTATTGTACTAAAAGTACTAGCCAATAGCAAAACATGAGCAGTGTTAGTATCAGTCAGCATGAGTAATAATGTATTAGTCATCATGATAAGGATGAGTAATGAATATGAAATCATGATGATGTTAAAAATAAGAGATAAGAGCAGACCAATATAGAATGTCTGATAAGATAAGACATTCTCAACACTCCTCCTCACTGTTCATGTTGGGGATGGTGCAAGGAAAGGTTTTGTAAACCCTCTAGGAACTTCACTTTTCCCAGGTTTTTTGTAAAGATATCTGCAAACTGTCAATTAGTAGGAACATAGAAGAGTTCTACTTCTCTGTTTTCAACAGCTTCTCTGATGTAATGTTGAGGAATCTGAATGTGCTTTGTTCTTCCTTCTTGAACTGGGTTGGACGCTATGAAAATAGCTCCTTGATTGTCTACACACAATGGTATGCAATATAATTTAATACCCAGTTCTCCAAAGAGGTTTGAGATCCATTGGATCTGCTTTGCGCATTCAGTCATTCTGCAATACTCTGCTTCAGTAGAGGAGAGTCAAACTCTTCTTTGTCTTCTTGATAACCAAGAGACTATGCTGTTTGCAAGAAACATGGCATACCTGGTTGTTGATTGTGAAGTATTGACATCACTGGCCCAATCAGTATCAGAATAAGCTATAAGACCAGAGTTATCTCCTCGACCATCATATTTGATTCTGAGGGTTTGAGTATGAGCAAGATAACAAATTATCTGCATGGCCTTTTGAAAATGTTCTTCTGTGGGATTTGAAGAAAATTGTGACATTTTTATCACAGAATATGCCAAGTCTGGTCTGGTTCTAAGCATGATATACAGCAAGGATCCAATAACTGATTGATATCTGCTTTGCAAAGAAGGATTGATATCTTTATTACTTGCTCTTGGAGTATATCCGGTAGGCAATGGGACAAATGTCTCCTTGCAGTTCTCTAGACCAAATCACTTTACCACTTTAAGGGCATACGAAGTTTGATCTAGGATTAAGGTTTGCTTCTTGCAATCTCTTGTGATTCTCATGTCAAGATATTCTTTGGCTTCTCTCAAATCACAGGATTCCCATCTCTTCATGAACTTCTTTTTGTGAGCGAGGATCTGTGCTCTGTTATTGCCCAAGAAAAGTGCATCATCAACATAAATGATGATAAGAATAATGTCCTTGCCAATGCACTTGAAATAAATTCCTGAGTCCGAAACACATCATTTGAACCTGAGTTCAACGAGAGATTTGTTGAGCTGCTTGTTCTGTTGAAGTGCAGCTTGCTTCAAGCTGTATATGGCTTTCTTCAACTGACAGACCTTTAGCTCCTGGCCCTTCACCATGAATCCTTCTGGTTGTGTCATATAGATTTCTTCATCAAGATCTCTGAAGAGAAAAGTGTTGGAGTTTATATTCCATTTATGGTAGTTATTACATAAGCTTAGAGCGGACACTTTACAGTTTCTTTCCTACTGTAGGTTCTTTAGTGTTTACTGAGTTCCTACAGGTGATGTCTAGCTACTACCTAGACTAATACACAGTGTTTATTGAGTTCCTACAGAGTATTCTATTTCAATAAAAAGCTGTTTTGATGTCTAACGCTTCCATCTCCCAATCATTGAGAGCAGCCAGAGCAAAAAGAAGGTGAATGGTTTCAAACTGTGCCACTGGCAAGAAGGTGTCTTTGTAATCTATTTCAAAAACTTGAGTAAATCCTTTTGCTACAAATCTCACTTTTACGCAGTTCCCTGGACGTATTGCAAACACCCATCTACCTTTTATGGGTTTGCGTCCTTTGGGAAGATCAACTAGTTCCCAAACTTGTCTCTCCTTTAGGGAGGAAATTTCATTTTTCATTGCATTATTCCATTCTTTCTGTTCATCTCAGGGTAGCTTGGCTATATCCTGGTATTGTTTTGGAATAATGTGATCAGATGATTGAACAGCATGAGATAAGTGAGATCTGAACCAAACATTACTGTATAGGTTCTCCATATCATCATCCTCTTCAGGAATATCCTGAGGTTCTGCTCTAGGAGTTTGCTCCTCCTGATCTTCTTGAATCAGATCAAGTCCTTGTCTTATTTCAGACTCTATTTCCACTGGAGGTCTATCCCCATATGCATTATTGGGAATGAATCTTGGTCTAGGAACTCTCGTAGATCTTCATTCCTGTCTTTGTTCTAGTGATTCACGAACATTAGTTCATTCTTCTCTCATTGGTTGATAGTGATGAGGTCTAGCTTGAAACTCAACTAATGATTCGTCTTCCCTTTGTCTGGGAGCATACCAGTTCCTTCTTATGGAATCTGGAATTCTCCACACTGGTGAAGGTGGCATGGGAGGAGTAGGAGGAGAGTCTGAGACAAGAAGCCTTTTATGCTGATGTCTATCATCTATTGATGATCTATGACCTGATTCAGGTCCTTGGTGTTTAATCCCTGGTCTAGTGAGAGTTAAGTGATGCTCTGAGGGAGGTTGTTCTGGAGAAGAGAACTCTTGTTCCAAATCTTCTCCGAAGTTCTCTTGTTTGGGTGATTCTCTTCAAGAAGGATGAGAGCTTCTTCTTGAAGGGGGATGATTGTTATCATCATCATCTTCTCCATCATCTCCTCCATAATCCAACCAATTATATTGTTGATATGGATCTGGATGTGGTGGAGGTGCATTGTTAGGTTCAAAAGGTACTCAGAAGTATTCATATCTATCCAGTGATCTCGCTCTAGGTGGTTGATGATCTGATTCTTGATCAGATTGATCATCTTCCATCATTGGAATAGGGGCAGGTCCATCAACCTGACTTTTGGAACATCATGGAAATCTTTCTTCATCAAAAGTGGTGTTCGTTGACACAAAAACTCGGTGTTTGGAATTAGACCAAAAATGCCATCCCTTTGTATTGGGCTCATATCCTATAAACATCATTTCCTCAGACTTGGGTGACAATTTGTCAGGCCTTTGTTCGGGAGGAATAAAGACATAGACTTTATAGCTAAAGACATAGAAGTAAGAAGCATCTGGTTTCTTTCCATCTCCCTTAAATATTTTGATAGGGGTTTTCCAATCATGATGACGCATGGGCTGCCTGTTATAGATGTGGACAGCTGTTTCCACAGCATCTTGCCAGAATGATTTAGGTAAACAGGCATGATGGCGCATTGCCTCTGCTTTTTCTAGTATGGTTCGGTTGAATCTCTCAGCTCTTCCGTTTTGCTGAGGAGTGTGGGGAATGGAAGTTTGATGAGTTATTCCTCTGGAAGTGAGGAACATTTGAAACTCTTGACTTGTGAATTCCCCTCCTTGGTCCAAATGGACAGAGACTAATTTGTGTCCCATGAAGGTTTCAGACCATGAAACCATATTAGAAAAGTGCTGAAAGGTATCTGACTTGACCTGCAAGAAGGATACCAGAGCATAGCTCGTGTAATCATCAATGAATGTGAGAATATATTTCACACGTGATCTTGGTTCAGTTGGCATAAGACCAACCAAATTGGTGTGAACCAGTTCTAGTGGGCAAGAAGCCCACTTTGTTGAACCTGGAAAGGATCTATCTGGCATCTTCCCAATAGAACACTCTTTGCAGGGGGTTTTGTTGGGAGAAGGATTTAAGTGAGGAATGCCGGTTAAATTTGAATGTGCATGGCACAAGGCATTCCAAGAAGTGTGACCTAAATGTTCATGCCACAATTGCTGAGATTGAATATCAGTGAGAGAGGTTACAGAGCCTATCACTGGAGTAATCTGTGACAACTGAAACCAGTGAAGGTTATTAGTGGGTGATGAGGCAGTAGCCCAAATCACTTCATGTCCTCTCTTGTCCCAAATACTGGACCCTGTATTGGAAATCTCACAGTGAAAGCCATGGTTTGTCAGTGCTGGTACAGATAATAATCAGCTGGTAGAATGTGGTGCAAACCAAACATCTTTTAATGTCACAATAGAGGGTGAAATAACACCATCTATTTGTTTGACAAGTATGGTTCCTGGTCCATACATCAGAAATGAATCTCCTGTTGCAACTTTAGCATTTTGAATTTGTCCTCCCAGATTAATGAAGTCATCGACAAATGGGGATATATGATCTGTGCATCCACTATCAATCATCCAATGTGTCTGCTGATGTGCTGTCTTATCTGCTGTCTCTGGGGAGGAATCTCCCAGGTAGTAGCAAAGATGCTTGTTAGACTCCTCGTTGTAGTACATTTCTCTATCTGGATCTAAATAGTCCAGTCTCTGTCTGTCATAAACAGGTAATCTCCTTTCTGTAGAAGGAGTTATTCCTTCATGAGTTCCTCTCTCATTAAAATGATTAGGTTGTTCGCAATCCCTGTTCAGGATTCGTGAGCTACCCAATCCTTCATAAGGTGCACCATAAACAGAATGTGCAGAAGCAGAAGCATGAAAGGCTTCTGTAGAAGTGTAAGGAATAGAAGAAGGTTTAAATATACTATCATGATTAGAGAAATGGTTAACTTGAGAAACAAGTCCTTCTAGAGAAAGAGTCACACCTTTGCATGTGCTTTGCTTCTTTCTCTTCTCAGTTGGTCTCAAAGCTTCTGGCTTTGGTAATGATTCTTGATTGTTTGATACAATCAGTGTATCTCAATCAGATTTGATCAGTATCTGAGAAGGTCCTGCTCTCTTTTTCATCTTGGAGTTATAAAGAGGAGCGGCAAGGAAAGGAAGGGCGAGACTCTTCCATACCTTGATCATCAGCTGTTCTAACTTCTCAAGAGTTGAAGTTCTCTCCTTCAACGTCAAAATCTCCAGTGGCTGTGGGCCATTCTGGGATATTCTCTGTCCAGTCCATCTCTTGTGCTTCATTTAATTGGTCAGTTTTGATTTCATCAGTTATAACTTGATGAACAAAACCTTGTTCTGCTTCAACTGCATGGGCAGCACTTTGCGGTGCTTTACCCTTTCCTTTGTTTTGCTTCCTGAACTCAAACCCAGCATGACTGGCTTCCTTCTTCACTTGGAAGGAATTAGGTCTCCTCTGGAACTTTGAATGACCTTTTGGTCCATTTGTTCTGGAGGGTGGGTTCTGATGAGAACCAGCAGCCTTATATGGACGCCATTTGTTAAAAGAAGGAGGTCCCTTCCTTATTACATTTGTTCGGTTCACAGAACTTACCTGATTGGGGTTCTGTGATGTTGAAGCTACATTTGTCTCCACATTTGAAATGTGGGACTTAAGCTTGTGCCTTGATGACATCATTGAGACTTCTGCCAAAATCTTGGTTGTTATGGTGTCAGCTGTGAAGTTAGCCTGATCAGTGGTTAAAGCCACTGTCAAGCAGAATGTATACATTTCTGCTGGCAGATGCTCAAGAATAAACATAGCTTTGAAGGATTCAGGAAGATCCAGACCAGTGTTTAAGATCTGGTCAAACAAGGAAGTGAGGTGATTTATGTCCTCACTTGCCGTTCTCAGGTTTATATGAACCTGGTTAGCCTGATGGAACAGGTGGAACTGTCCGGCTAAGCCTACAGATGAGAATAGACCTCTCATCTTTTCCCACAATGCTTTCGCAGGAGGCTTTAACAGCTTGATCCATGTAATTATAAGTGATGTGATGTATAAATGTGTCACTAAGGGTATTGGCAATGATGCCACAAACCCTTTTATTGATGGCTTCCCATTTAGGTTGGTCACTGGCTAAGGTGCCTACCCAAGTAATGGTGCTGTTGATCCAACTCCACATGGAAAGGGATTGGAGAACAGATTGAAGACACACACTCCATATAGGGTAATTTAATGGTCCTTTGAGAATTGGAACATGAGTGATGATGGTGTTGTCGAGCTTGAAGTCATTGTTAACAGCTAAAACAGCCATTTATAGGAATCTGATAAGATCTATATGAGACTATATTCAGCAAATAAGTTGTCAAACAGGAAATTGTAAAGATTAAATGAGGATGTTTTGGACTCATCAGGAATGGCTTCTATCTCCTTTGGTGTCAAGAATCCAGTCTTGTCATCAGTCTCCGGAAGAGGTATCTGATGCGGTAAGAGAGAACCCTGATCTCTTTTCTTTTTCCAGTACTCAAATCTTCTATGTTCCCTTTTATTAAAGCCTTTTGGCTTAAGGGAGTTCCAGTGTTCTTTCCTGTCTTGTTTTGTTAGCACACTAGACCCTTTAGAAGAACTATAGTAAATGGAATCAGAGGAATGTTTTTCTAAAACTGTAAAGTTCAGCTGTTCAAAATAATATTGATTCCATATAGTAATAACCCTTGTATCCTTGACAAAAGTCAAGTTTCTGTCTCCTGTCATTTTGAAAGGGATCACAGGAGTATCATTCCAACTATTTAGTCCTACAAAAATGATCAAAGGTTCTTCATACTGTTTTGAATAATTATGCGTATGTGAAGAGTCCAGTGGCCAAGAAAGGGGAACAGGAACACTACTGTAGATTCTAAGTATGTCTGCAAACTCAGCGTTGTGCTTTGCCTTGTTCAGCAGCTCTTCTCTTTCCAAGTCAGTTAGCTTGGGAAAGGAACTCAGCTCTTCCTCAGTTACCATTTTTGATGGTGAGGGCTGAGTAGACATTGTCCTCAGCTGTAGTTCCTACAGAGTCTTTGATCAGCTTTCTGACCATGTTATGTTTCTTCCAAATCTCAGGGTAGGCTTGTTTAAGTCCATCCCGGCGCTCTTTATCAAAGAGTCAGTTCCACATTCTTACATCCATTTCCACTCTTTGCCTGTATTGGACAGCAGGTTCTCCACAATACCAACCTCCATTGGCTTTGTCCAACCATAAGTCCTCATTGAAGATGACATTAGGTTTCTTCAACTTCATAAAATGAATGTTCACCCAATTGGGTGGAAAAAGATCTTGCCTGAACAGCTCCCAACCCTGGTCCTTAACCACAAATGATCATTGGTCTTCGTAAGATGTAGAGGGGAATGCCCATCCAGCACCCTCATAGGCTTGGCCTATGGTCTCATCCCAGTAGCTCAAAGTGCATACAGGATGGCTTGCTCCAGACTCACAAGTCTGGATTTGGAAAGGGTAGACCATTCAAGGGGACCTTGGAATGAGTTCCCTTGGGATTGGCAGTTGGTGGTTTGGATAGACCGGGTGGATCTCCCACATGACTAGTCTCCATGGTGAGATTTTGACATCCCTCATCTCCAGTCCCTGGAATTGTAATGGGGCTAGGGGAGGGAGCTTGTGGTAGTGTGCAAATCCCAGCACCTCATCTTCTTGAAAGGCTAGGATGAAGGGTGGCACTGTCTCCACAGTAATGTGCATTCACAGTAGGGAGTCCATATCCCATGGCCTCAGTTCAGTTAGCATCTCACCTGAGGGTATTTGTATGGTGTATACCCCTTGGGTAGCTGCTAAAGGTGCTCCACCCAGAGTGGCAAGACACAGGAGCTGGAAGTGTTCCACTGGT
Organism: Phylloporus gajari; assembly: GCA_038090615.1. Taxonomy (NCBI): domain Eukaryota; kingdom Fungi; phylum Basidiomycota; class Agaricomycetes; order Boletales; family Boletaceae; genus Phylloporus; species Phylloporus gajari. Next base: position 9,653 of record JBBPMY010000791.1, read on the forward strand.
TGGATCAGAGCTGGAGCTTTGATCACCGAGACTGGGGGTCCCAGGAAGTACTGGAACCAGTTGGGGTATGGAAGAATGTGCTGATTCATCAACATATAGTCATCAATAAATGTGACATAATATTTTGCTCCACCGAGACCTGTAATTCAAGCAGGTCCCCATACATCTGTGTGGGTCAATTCACCTGGCTGCTTGGCTTGATTTGTTGACTAAGGTGGAAATGGTGTGTGGGTTTGTTTGGCCTGTATACATGCCTCACAATCAAAGTTGGGTGTATACTCGTCAACATTAAAGCCATTGACAAGTTGCTTTTGAAACAGCTTTTTCAGGCCATCAAGGCCCATATGTTCAAATTGCCAATGCCAGGCTAGCCAAGAATTGTCTGTCTGAGTGATATTTACCTAATTAGGGATGATTGTGGTTGTGTGCAAATAATATATGCCATGGACTTTGTGTCCTTCAGCAAATGGCTTATGATCTCAGTTATATAGCCAAATTTTCCCATCACCAGTAATTGCATGACTGCCAGCCTTATCAAGTTGCCCTATAGACAACAAATTATGGCACATGGTGGAAGCATAAAAAACATGTGTAGGAGTAATAGTACAGCATTGGTTCTCAATGTAGATACATAATTTTAATGTACCTTCCCCTTGTGCCATGAGAGTTGCTGAGCTGATTCCATGTATTGCCTTTTCAGCTGGTATAAAATCTGTTAGGGCACCACAAGTATTTGTGATGTGTGTAGTGGCACCGGTATCAGCAATCCATGAGTACAGTGAAAAGTGGGTCACATTTGCATTGGTCATAGACACATCATCATGCTCAGTAGCTACAAGGGCCATGTTATCAAAATCAGCTGCAAATTGCACCTGATCAGTGCTTTCCTCTTTCTTCTTTCATTGTTTCTCCCTCCTCTCTCACTTGTGCTCTATTAGCAAAACACCCAATTTTACACAGAGCCACAGACCCTCACAGAGTTGGGGGCCTGTACAGACCTGTACAGACCATTATAAATTGGTAGTGTTAGTAGAGAGAAAGGTCAATACACTATATTAGGCAATATTTGGCTGTATTTGATGTTACAACATAAACAAATGCTAACCTGAATTAGTAATGTGGTATCAGATGTGTTTGGCATTGTTTAAAGACAAAATCATTTTTTTAAAACTGATGTTTTTAGAAACATTTGCTTATAACTCATCCAAATTAGGTCGTATTGCTTAGCTAATTATATGAGCAGACTCCTACAATCAGAGGCTACAACTTTCATTATGGAAACTGAGCTTGAATTTCACCTTCCTTTTTGGGAAAGTGTACCAAACAATGTGTAGGAAAGTGTAGCAATTGAAGTGTAGCAAAACTTAGTGTCTGGGGTTTTGAAGTCCTTAAGGGAAAGAATTTCCCACAGTGAACTTTGAAAAAAGCGAACAAGTCCTATAGTATTATTTGTAACTATTTGTACCTCACAACATATATAAACCAACCACAGTCTGAAAACTTTCTCACAGTCTCTTGCTTCTTGATTTTATCCTTTTCATTTCATCACTCATTACTCATTACTCATTACTCATTACTTATCATCTATCACCTATCATTTAACTAGTAAGTGTTTGTTTGTTTATATTGTGTCTTATTACTAATGTATTATCCTTTTTAGATTAGGAGTAGATAGATATGGTAGTTACTTACATCATGTATTATTATATACTTAATGAATATCATTTATATAACATCTACATATCAGTAAGTATTTAAATTTGAAAAATTTTGTAGGTCTGTGCAGGTCTGTACAGGCTGTAGATCTGTACAAGTCTGTACAGCTCTGTACACAGGGGGGTAGTTTGCTGATGTTAATGATTGACATTGACATGACACTTTGATCCTAGTGTCAATCCTAATTGATCCTATGATCCTAAACATTCCTATTAACAATTTGAACAATAGGAAGTATTATCTATTGTCCTATTGACATATCCATTGTTCTAATACTAGAACAATGGAGTCTACATTAGGAGAACAATAG
>JBBPMY010000792.1:0-11672 GCA_038090615.1 Phylloporus gajari
ATTAGTTCTATGCCGAGCGAGATCCTGATATCATACTGAGCAAATCGGCCCCTGACACATCCACACCAGCACGGATGACCATCTCTCGAGCTTTCTTCCCACTTTCTGTCACTTTGCATGAAATCCTTATCAAACACTGATCATCTGTCCAAAATATGTAATAACTCACTGATATCCAGCAGAATGTTATTTCGGGTCACCCGATCATCCCGGACAGTTTGGTGAATGAGGTGATCGATTGGTGGATAGGGCGTAGTAGAGTCAGCTAGCGATTGGTATGTCTCACCACCGTCATCAAAAAGTCCAAAGACATCTCCCATCGGCAAAATGCTGCCAATTGAAGAGTCGTCCGAGGGACGGTTGAGGTCTCCGAATTTCACCGGGGAGACTAGTAAACTAGGGTTAGCTTTGAAGGCCTCTCTCTGGGTCTATTAGATTATAATGGCTTTAACACTCACCGCGATTTCCGAACTGGAATGAATTATCTGCCTCCCCTTCAACGAAATTTAGTTCGAAGGTATCTCCTTGCGGGAGCGTCTGTTCGGGTTCGAGGTCCAAGTCAAAGGTATCCCCCTGCGGCAGGGGCTCCCAATCCATCTGAAATGAATCGTCGAGGGAAAACGGGATTGAATGGCAAGGCACGTCCCCGAGAGCGCCGTGACTGTCGACACGATTGTCGGAGCACAATTCAAAGGTATCACCGATCGGGATTTCATGCCGAATGACTGATTCTTGGCCCCCTCTGACATGGAATAAAACTACATTATCATACTGGATGTGACCTCACTCACCCATATAATTGAAATGTTTCACGCCGAGGGACATGGTCATCAGTGTGGTCACCGAAGTCCAAGGCAAATGTATCACCAAACGGCAGTATACGCCGATTGACCGATGCGGGGCTGCCTCTAATACAAGTTCAAAATCCGTTAGTGAAATGGATATGGTCTCACTCACCCGCATTCACCTTCTGCGGCAATTGTATCGGCATCGACATCGAACAACTTGAAAGTGTCTCCGAGCGGGGGGCATTCCTCTCTCTCGTTGTCGGGGGAGCCTGCAGTATCTCCCGGCGGCACGCATTCGGGAGGCTCAGACAGCAGCGTAAAAGTATCTCCGAATGGGATAGAAAATCCCAACACTGAGCATCAGCAAAACCGTAATTTTGGCACATTATGTCACAGCTGTCACATATGTTACAGCATTGTTACAGCAGTTTACAATACTACAGTCCCTTAAGTACGGCAGCCTCACAGCATTACATGCACCACGGTACGGCAGCGCGCACAGTCTACAGGACTACAGGGCCGACAGCATGCAACAGTGACCACAATCACACAGCGCCACAGACAGACATTGCACGATAGCGGCCACAGCAAGCTCAATAATATATATACTTAATAGCACATCGTACTATATCACGCCAGTAAAATGCAACAGCAGATGTATTTCGCATTACAACACGAAAGTATGTACGGTATCTTCAAAAACAAACAAATCGACACCTGCTACTACACAGTTTGATCTATAGAAACCATGTAAGAACACGTATCAAAGTAAACCGGTGGCCATACCTTCCGAATGGCTGACATCACTTGACATGCGGCGCCGTTTACGAGTGGAGGGCAAATCAGCAAGAGAGATGCCATTCTTACAAATCGCATTGCGAAGGTACCCAAGGTCGCACTCAGTTGTATCCAGTTTTTTCTGCGCCTGGTCCGCCCGAAACCTATACAATTCACCGATTGCTGCGTTTTCATCCAGTTGAGCAAGAATGATATCTTGTTCCAACTGACGGACTTGGCGTTGAGCCCTCGCGACGTCGAGGAGAAGACGCGCCTCTTCTCTTTCGGAGTCTTCGTCACTCGTGCTATCGTTTTCGGTTCCATTGTCTTTGACCTAGGACGATTAGAATAGATGCGGGAATAGATACTTTTGCTTACCTCCCCACGATTAATGTGAATTGAAGACCCTTGGATCAACGGCGATGAAGGTGTGAACGACGCACACAGTTTTGAAGGTTGGCGGGAGTGGCTTGGAAGCGGCGTCACAATTTGAGACAGGGATCTCGGTGTTTTGAACGCGCCAATTGCCAGCGGTGTTCCCTTCTCCAGACGGGAGGATGACAGGAAACTTCTCGAGACAGAGATAGATGGGGAGGACAGTGGGACCAGTGAGTTCGATGGGTCGGAACTGACAGGCGTACTGGGAACAGCGGAGTTCTGGAGTTCTGTACCACGAGACGCTTTGCCAGAATCTGAGCTATACCCCGGGGCTGACATTGTGAGACGAAAATGCGAGCGCAGAATGGTGATTTGAGAAATTTGAGGCTTGCGATGTTGATCCCACGTCTGTCGCATGGCTAGAAGTCTGAAGGTAAGATTATGTGCTGATCACGTATTCGACTTGTCACTTACACGTCTTGTTACACGCTATCACCACACCCTCAAGTCGGTTTCACAGTTGAACGTTGATCTGTGATGGATTCGACCAAGATCCGAACGGCCAGTGGGTTCAACCACCTTTTTTCTCAATCAATCATTCGCATACATCGTCAATACCAGGAAATCGCATTCGTACTCCAACTCCCGCATGGCCAATACGCACCGTACTTGAGCACGACTGGCTACAGGCCCCACCCCTCATCCCGCGTCTTCCATCATCGCTCTCCAATACATTCGCAGAAGCAGGGAGAGCCACTGGCTCCATCTACTATCTCGCTCACCGTTTCCCCGTACGCCGACCTCAAACCCCTCCGCGTATTCCTCCCACTCTTGCCATCATCACAGCATGGAGAGAGGGTACATCATCGAACGGAGTCGTCCATCCCGTTGGCCATCAAACTCGATGGCCTTTTCGGTCTAAGTAGATGCGCACCTTATGCGAAAGACCCAAGTAATTTCCCCCCAGAGGTAGTAGCCGTAACTCACCGATGACCCCGAAGTGCTAACAGAGAAACGCTAGACAGAAACCTCAACTGATTTCTTCATGGCCGAGAAGGGCAATGCGAGCATACAGCGCAATCGGAGACCCACTGCGAGACTGGCATCTGTATGTAAGACCATTCCTTCTGAGGGCTCATCCGCCATATCCCCCGCCTTTTCGTCCTCGCGCTAACTCAAACCTCTCCCCATTCCCCTCTCACATCAGCCCGCGACATCGTTGCAGCATGGAAAGAACGCACACCGGCGGAAATCCCGCAATCTCCCAGAGTCGTCAATTTCGCCAGTCGTCCAGCCCGATGGTCGTTTTTGCCTACGTAGGCGTGCCTCGGAGTCCGACAGAGCCAACGACCCCGAAGAGTGTCAGTAGCAATATTATCCCTCCTCCTTTCAAGACGACAGAGCTGGGAGCTTATGCGCGAGAGAGTTGCGAGGTTTGTGCCAGCCAACCTTTCCCTTGTTCGTTCGCGCTGACGACTTGCGTGGCCGCTTAGAAAGGAAAGCTATGGTACCTGAACGTACTTGCGAAGTGCGCGTCACCCCGCCCCCCACTGGAAAAGCTAAAGCATGTCCTCCGTCCGAAAATTCAGACGACAATTCTTTCTCTGCAGGTTCGAGGACGTCGTCTGATGCGCGCCGGACTACAACTGGTATCGTGACTGACGAGACTACTTTCGAATTCACTTCTGGCGGCTCGAACACGCAAATTATTCTGTCAACACTTTCGTATCGGCACATGGAGTCCAGCTCTTCTCTTGGCGACTCACATGATGGATCATATACCTACATCAGCTACACATCAACCTCCCCATCCTCGCTGTCCAGGAGCCCCGGAATTCGAAGGAGAGGTTACAGCAGGAGCTTTGTTTCAGAGAAAGAGAATGTGACGTCGGGTTACACAGCGTCGCACAGTCGCTCCACGCTAAGCACTTGGACAAGAAGCCGCTCCACTACACCGACTCCCGCTCTTTCAACTGGGGCTTTATCTACTCTTGAGATCCCGAATGGTTCGAGCAGCGAAGGGTACGAAACGGCCCACTCTCCGTCCACTGCATCTTTCAAGTCATTGCCCTCGATACCTTCCGAAACCGACCATGCGACCGTCGAACAATGCAAAACCGAGGCCTCCACCGAATTCCAGACAGCAGAACGACGCATTTCGGATACCTCAACAGAATATGTAACTGCGGAGAAATGCAAAACAGAAACCTCGACTGATTTCTTCTCGGCGAAGTGTAAAACGGAGACGGAAACAGAATTCATCACAGTGGCACTTTGCGAATACGAGCGTACAATTCAGTCAGAAACCCACTACGAGACTGCATCTATATGCAAGACCATTCCTTCTGAGGCGAGCACACCACGCTCGTCGGTTGCCGATCTCCCCGTTGAAAGAGCACCAACACCTCCACCAAAGACACCTTCAGTAATTCGTTCGTTACAGTCTCCGGAGTCAAATGTCCTTCCAGACATCATTCCCGAATTCGTACCCCTTCCTCCTTCAGAACTCAGCCCTACCGTGTTGAGCGTGAGCCGGGACCTCGAGCCGGAGCATCCTGAAGCACCAGCGGTTCCTCCACCATCGATAGTGAGCACCAGTGACCTCTCGATCACCTTACCGTCAACCTTCGGGTCAAGCTCTGAAGACGAGTCATCTCGGATTCCAACAGTCTCCAGCACGGAGTCCTCCACATTTGTTATGAGCGATATTCCAGTGAGCGAGGAGAGCATCCCATCCCCGGCGCCATTGGTGACTAGCGAGTCTTCCCCTTCCATCCATCCGTCACAATGGGCCTCAGAAACCAACATTTCATACGACTCCTCGCACTTACAACCGACACCTCTCACGAAGGCGCGTCCGCTACAAGAAGGGAGTGATGTCTCTGAAAGGTCATCTATGCGTCCTAGCGTTTCTCCGTTCTCAAGTTTCGGAAGCCTGACAGATGTGACCGAGACGATCACCACTTCGGTCGTAGAGTCAACGCGTCTTCTACCTCCAATGCCGCCACCGCTCCCCCCGCCGCCTCCGCCCCTTCTGCCTCTGCCTCCACCTCCCGCACCTGTTTCCTATCCCGTTTCCTCACCATCTAGCGGTCCAACACCCTCGCTGACATCCACAGCGTCTTCGTCTTTGACTCGCACACCATCCACGGCGTCGAGCGTTTCCAGCCTTTCGACGAGCATAAGTCTGGCAGATGTTGATGTTAGGTCACTTGCTGATGCTCCGGCCCTCTCTGAGATATCCACCGTACCCTCTCTTTTGTCGAGTCTTCGTAGTCCGAGCGTCAGCTCTGTGCATTCGGTGGGTCCTCTTGATATTCTGTGCGATTGGTGTTCTCATTCCTTGTAGGAACCTCACCTGATGATTGCGCCACCCTCGTCCCCCGCCCCTCTGTCTTCTGTCCCTTCCCCTACCGTTAGTATTAGCACTCCGCAGACCAATCTACCCTCAATCCACCCGCTGGAGACAGAATCGGCACACACGGAAACTGAACGTGCCGAAGTCATCACGCACGAAATCGACCGGCTTCTCCAGCACATCCACGAACTCAATCGTTTTGGGGGCCAAGAGACTCACGAAATTTCCGAAAATGTTCGCATCATTCGAGACGAATTGTACGATCTCTCGGACTATGCGCACGCGCTTGGTTGCAACAGAGGTTACAACAGAGAGAATCGTCGTCCCAGAACGTGCAGTGTCCCCGCTTGTTCCCCATCGGGACTAGTCTGTGGGTGCCATTACCGACCACAGGGACCAATCTGTTATTGCCATCACTGACCATAGGGATCAGTTGGTGAGTGCTAGGAGCGTCGTCTCTGAGCCCAGGCCTGCGCCAGTTGGACCTCGATTACCACGGCTCGGTTTGGTCCCGATCGAGGTTTCACCGCCCCCTGTCAGGTCTCCGTCGCTCAGCTCAGTGAGCTCATCTGTAATGTCATTCTTATCCTCCCACCACTCGGAAGAATTTAGCCCTTTGGAGACGGACGAAGAGGATATCGTGATGCCTGCGCCTTCTCCTGGCTGGCCATCAGAGCCGTCGTCGCCTTCATCTGGGCTCACGCCTTCGATCATCTCATCTTCCGAATCATCGCCTGGATTAACCTTTCTCTTACTTTGTCGTCGGCCTCTCCCTCTCCTCTTACGTCTCCCCCTACTCAGCCGGATCAGCGAATGGCACAAGAGGAAATACAGACCATAATAACTGAGGAAATAGAGAGAGAAAGAAAGCGCAGGGAAGAGCTTGAAGGTTCAATCACGGAATCGGAGGATTCTCGAGCTGACGCGAATAGTATACTCTCTCACTGGAGGGATATGGTACGAGGACGGGACCGGAGTCGCATTCCTCTTCACATGCCTGCACCTCGCCAAGCGGGTCCTTCGTTGGACGAACAACTGATGGAATTACTGAATCTACGGCCTGTACTAGTTCTACCCACCCGCTCCAAGGCTGTCCAGGTCCCAGTCCCCCCGCTCTGAGAACCAACCGTGTGGTCTCTAGAGAGGTTGCACCGACTGCTTCACCCGCCGCGTCCAGTTAGACGTCCCCCTACACTCCACCCTCCAAGACCTCCAAGACCGGAAGAACCGTTAATTCGCGAACCTTCTGTTGTTCTTGAGTCTACTCCGGAATCTCCACGCACACCCAGTCCCGCTCACTTTACGCATGATCCCCCACTAGGTCGAGTAGGCATTCCAGAGCAGACACCAGTGGTATGCCCTCCTGGGGAATCCTTGGTTTGTTCACAAATTCTCCTCACAATTTATCTTGACATTGTACTTTGGTCACCCGAGGGTTTGTACGGTGACCTTCGTCACCTTCCTAGTGCTCTGGCACACTTGGGGGACGACCGTGTTCCTCGTGGATCTTCTAGTTGGTATACACTGGTACGTTGTTTCGTTCGTTCTGGATGAGCAAAACTCAAGTATCCTGTATCTAGGGAGTGCCACCACCGGATGCGGTAGATGGCTGACCTTGACGACCAGGTGCTAAGCCCCAAGGTCTAGGTTATATTCCTATGCAACTAGGTCCACCAGTGGACAGGACCTACGGTAGTTCACATCTAACCTCGACACCAACACACGACCCTATCCATACGTCATCCAGTATTCGCGTCGACACAGATAGCAGCCCAACCACTGAGTTATTCAACCGCATTCATCGCCACTTGCCTATCTTGTCACTCTTGCCTCATCTACTTGCCATCATCTAGCTCCGTTTCTGAATTTGACTGTCCACGACATACCTTCTGGTGAACGTCCAGAAGAGACCCCTGATTGCAAATACATTGTATATGATCAAGCTCCTGAGGCCTTGTTTGTAGCCCCTCCTTTTGTGTTGACGAAAAGATCGGCGAGTATATCGAGGATTGCAAGCAGGACTTTCTTATTAGGTCTTCCTGCAGTTGTTTCACCAACTGTATCGCAAGAATGATGCGTATCAGCATTTAGCCTTTCATATTTCTTTTCTTTAGTCGCACGTATGTTATACACCTTCAGAGCTGGAGGATTCTCAAGTTGATCTAAACCGCTTACATTCTCGTTGAAGTGAGGTAGTGCAAGAATGGAACAAGGCCGCTTCCCTGCCTGCGAGCCTGCACTCCGCCAAGCTGGACTCTTGTTAGACGAACAATTCATCCTTCTGCTCATCCATGGTGCGCCTCACTCTTTTTTACATCGTGATTTCCCCCTCTATGCACACTAGAGCTCGTTTGCAGTCTTACCACTGAGCTATCCAACCACACTCATCGCCACTTGCCTATCTTGTCTCACCTACCTTGTCTACTCCGCCTCCTTTTCCGAACCCGACCAATGATCCACTCTGACCTAGTATGTAAAACTTTGGGGATTTCAGAAGTTGAAGTCTCGTGGAGACATATCGACGATCTTCCCATGTATTCATGTAATTGTCCACGTTAGCACACTGCCAAAGACATCCAAGTGCTAGATATGTAGCAGAGCCCTTGGGAAATTGATTATCGTATCCAAGCAAACTGATACAAAGTTGTCACACGCCCTCTCAATGCAATGCCTCATTGTCCCAGGTGCTACAAACCTTTCGCGAACGACCAAGGCATCACATTTCATCTCGCCCAGCCAAACTCTGCATGTAGGGCAAATTCCCCTGTCGAGAGGGTTATTGTCGATGCCCGCCAGTACATCGACACCTTGGATTCCGCGTCTGGGAGAGATGAATACGCAGACTCGCTACCTCACAGACATCCCGGTGGGGATGATTTTTCTGTCCAACAGGACATAGAAGGCGTCGAGGAAGATCCTGCCGTGCAATGGCTTGGCATGGACACGGACAGCAATCATTCTGATGATGTACCCATGCCGCCCGCAATAGAGTTGGGGCAATCTACAGATCAGATGGTCGATCGACACCCCAGCGCTGGACGAGTTGAAGGAAATGGACAGACCTTCCTCGCTCACTTCGAGCTGGATGGGTTCTCGGCCCATCGCAAACTCAACTTATACTACCCTTTTTCTTCCTTTCAAGACTGGCAAATGGCAAATTTTCTCTTGACCTCAAGGCTCAGTATGAGGGCTATTGACGACTTCCTGTCCCTTCAACTAGTATGTTCTCCTATCTCGAATAATCATTTTTCAATTTCGTCTTTCTAGACAAAAATGCTACCACTCTCGTTTTCGTCTGCGAAGGAACTACGCTCTCGCGCAGAAATGCTCCCTTCGGGACCGGCTTGGAAGTTTCAAGTCATTCCGACCACCCACTCAACAAGGCAACCAGTCCAATTATACTATCGTGATTCCCTGGAATGCATCGAAGCATTATTCAACCATCCGCTATTCGCCCGTGAGATGGACCTTTCCCCATACCGTTTATACACCACCGCAGAACGAATTGTTCGCCTGTACACGGAGTGGATGAGTGGTGACGTGGCATGGGAAATGCAGGTACAGATTCCGTTGCATGCATTGTATCCTGAGAGCTAACGTTATACTAGTCTGCGATAGAGGGAAATGGCGGTACAGTTTGCGGCGTTATCCTATCCTCCGACAAAACCAACGTAACCAATATGTGCGGAGGTCGGGTTGCACACCCACTACTCATTAGTCTCGCCAACATCAAAATGAAGGTTCGCAATAAATCCTCAGCGCATGCGTTTCTTCTACTTGCCCTACTACCCATTCCCAAGTTCATCCATCACCAAACCCGAATCTGTTCAGTCCTAGAAGCACGGCTGTATCATCAATGTTTAGACATTATCCTTCAGCCCCTGAAGACGGCAGCCCGGATTGGAAGGATGATGTCCGATCCCCTTGGGAACTTGTACTATTGTTTCACTCCCCTCGCCTCTTTTATCCTTGATACGCCTGAAGCAGGTTTGGTGTCCTGCGTACGCAGTCGAACCTCTCCCGTCTCTCTCGCAACTTACGATGAACTTGGAGATGCGAATCCGCATCCACGTCGAACAGGTGCCCATACTTTGACGCAGCTGCAGTCAATCGACGTGGACCCTGAAAAAGTTGAGGAGTACTTCGCTGAATGTGAACAATACCATCTCAATGGAGTTTCGCATCCTTTTTTCCGGGATTGGGCTCTTTCCTGTCCTTCACGGTTCCTGACACCTGAGTGTCTGCACTACTGGCATGGTTTTTTCTGGAATCACGATCTCAGATGGTGTACAAAAGCACTTGGCGCTTACGAACTAGACTTCCGTTTTTCGTGCCTTCCCGCAATCACTGGCCTCCGTCATTTCAATCAGGGTGTTACAAAGTTGAAGCAAGTCACTGGGCGGACACAGCGAGACGCAGAACGATACATCGTAGTCATATTGTCTGGTTACCGCAACACCAGCGTTATTACTGCGATCCGGGCATTGATGGATTTCCGCTATCTTGCCCAGGCCCCAGCAATATCCTCCATCACTCGTGACAAGATCGCCACTGCGTTGGCGTTGTTTCATGAGCACAAGCATTCAATTCTAGAACAGGGCCTCCGTTGTGGCGGACAAACCGATGCACCGCTTCAACACTTCAACATTCCAAAGCTGGAGTTTATGCAACACGTAGTTCCAAGCATCAACAATGTTGGTAATATTATTCAATGGACTGCGGATACCACAGAACACGCCCATATCGAGGTCGTGAAGGATCCTGCAGCTAGGACCAATAACATGAACTACGAAACTCAAATTTGCCACACTCTCGATCGCGACGAAAAATGCCGCCTTTTCAACACTGCGATTACACTCTCCCAGCGGTCTAGACGTACAGAGGAACACGATGGTTTGGACTCGGACCCAGAAATTGATGACGAAAGGGACGATGAAAATTTGGAGGAGGAGCTATGGTCACCGCAACGCAAGGAAACTAGCATTTTTACTGCCGCGGGGCAACTCCTCGCAGCCCCACTTGGCAGCGTTCCTTATCCTTTTCGAAAATTTGTCGCTGGTCCAACAGCTTTCCAGCTCACACGTCACCCCTCCATCCGCCGCATTTCCATTGATGAAGCGGCTATTAGGTTCGATCTCCCAGACCTGCGAGGTGCCTTAGGGGACTACCTCGACCGTGAAGGGCCCTTCGGTCAGAGTTTTCATGCCTTCGGTCGCATGAGAAGATCACCGGATGATGTTCCGCTTCCATTCAATGAACTTGGGGTGTGGTACAAGGCCCGTCTCCAGCAGAAGTCGTACTATGACTCGTCGACGTTGGGTTCGGCTTTCACAGTCCATGCCCGCCCACCTGACCGAACATGGAAGTATGGCTGCTACGACGCTGCAGTCCTGAATGTCGATGAGGCATACACATGGCCTTCGAGTGGACTAACCGGTACGCAGAAATGTTATGTTTGAAGGATTGCCGCCTTAACGAATGCTAACAATACAGGTCATGTTGTCGTCCTTATCCGCATGATTATGTGCCCTGTCACGCCTAAGAAGCAAGTATGTCCATGGTCAAACCGTTTCCTCGTCTATGCAGAACGCCTCGACATCGTTACTCAAGCCAATGGTTCTTCTGTTGATCCTGCATCTGGGCTACATATCTTGAAGCGAGCAACGCGTGCATCGCGTGCATCTGAGTCCAGAGTTCCGGTTGCTGAGGTATTTCCACTGGATCAACTACGATCCTACTGTCATGTTACTCCGTACTTCGGTCGTACCGCTGACAATCGTTTGAATCGGTACAACAGCGTTCATGCCTCCACAAAGTTACTCTTAAACAAATACTACGATAAAGATTTTTTCTACGCTGTTACGGGTTCGTAGGTTTACGTCGATACGTACGTTTATGTAGTAGTTCCAGAATGTCACCGTTGCGATTCTTGCAGCCGAAGTTGAACAAATCTGGTATCTCTTTGAACGATGACATTCCCACTTCAATGTTTCTCGCGATGCCTACTCATTTCTTCCCTTCTTTGTCTGCACAACTTCTTGCAGTAGCGTCTTTCCACCTATCAGACTGTCTCTCACCGCAAATTACTCAATCTTGGCCGAAGCGCTGAATGGTAGCTCAGGGTCCGTTGTCGTACGCCGGTTAGTACTCCAACTATCATGTTCACTGACGTCCTCTAGCTAGCCGCATTGGTAATCGCCGCCAGCATCAGCAAACCAGCCTTGCCCCTATGTCAAGGCCTAGGATCCTAGCTTTGTCCCAGACCTGTCTAGGACTAACAGACTAGGGCAAGACTAGGGGAGAGCTGGAGGAGAGCTGGAGGAAAGTGGGGGAATACTAGAAGGGAAGACAAATGCTGGAGGATATGGAGG
>JBBPMY010000793.1:0-11641 GCA_038090615.1 Phylloporus gajari
AGCAGAATTGGTACATATCTCCAGGAAGGCGTTCCAGAAGGAACATAGCCTTAAAGGAGTCGGGAAGGACTAAACCAGCATCTTTCATCTGGTCGAAAAGCGAAGTGACACGGTTAATGTCCTCGCTAGCCGTTCTCGGGTTAATAGTAACCCGGTTAGCTTGGTGGAACAGATGGAACTGTCCAGCTAAGCCTCGAGATGCAAACAGAGATTGCATCTTTTCCCAGATCGCCTTCGATGCTGAGAGTTTAACGGCTTGATCGGCATATTCATACGTCACATGATGAATGAATGCGTCACTGATTGTGTTGGCAATAATGCCGCACACTCTTTTATCAATGACTTCCCACTTTTCTCGGTCAGCATTTGTTGTACCGACATAAGTGGTAGTTCCGGAGATCCAGGTCCAAACAGAAAGAGATTGGAGAACGGATTGGAGACACACACTCCATATGGGATAATTGGTGGGACCTTTGAGAATTGGTATGCGTGTGATGATGGTGTTGTCGGTCTTAAAGTCAGGAGAGACAGCGATAGCAGCCATTTATAGGAGGTGGATGAGATCTGTCAAACCATATTCAGCAAACAGATCTTCGTATATGAATGATACAAGATTAAATTCAGATGGTACTTCTTGTGTTCCCTCTTCATCCGAAGAATCTGGTAGTGGAAAATCCTGAGGGCGTGGAACCCAGGTAGGTTTTCTTCTTCTGGCTTGTAGCCAGAGAAGAGTTCGTCATCCCTTTTTGTTAAACCCGATGGGTTTAAGAGAATCCCAGTAGTTTCTTCGTTCCTCTTTGGTCCTTGGAGATAAAGGTGGAGAAGATGAATGCGCTATAAGATTGGAACTATGTCTTTCGAATGATTTATAATGTAAATATTCGAAGTAATGGGGGTTTTTGAAAGTTATAACCCTTCCATCTCTTTCGTGTGACAACGTTTTTGAATTCGTTGTTTCGAAAGGAAAATCTATAGTATGTAAATTGTTCCAAGCATTTAATTGCGCAACAGTACTCATGTCATAATCTTCTAAGTAGGAACTTTCTCCATGAAAGGAGTCCAAGGGCCAAATGGAGTGCAATGAAAAACTACCGTAGATCCTAAGTACGTCTTCTAGTTCTTCGTTTTTCTTTGCCTTGCTCAGCAGCACATCTCTTTCCGAGTCGGTTAGCTCGGTAAAGGAATTCAGTACGTCCGAGATTTTTTGTTCTTGCTGAGAGGGCGCAGTAGACGTCATCCTCAGAAGCGGTTCCTGCGTGTTGAAGGATTAGCTTCTGAATCGCCAAGGATTTTTTGTAGATCTCGGGCGTCCTCTCCTTCATGAGGGCCCAGAAGTGCTTATCAAAGCACTTATTCCACTCCTGTACTCCCATTCCCACTCTTCTTCCATACTCTTCTGCCGGTTCTCCCCTATGCCATCCTCCATCTGTGTTCTCTAACCACTCCTGGTCGTCAGGTATGTAGTTAGGATTTTTAGACTTAATAAATAAAAGGTTCGCGTAAGACGGAGGAAATAAGTCCGTTCTGAAAATTTCCCATCCTTGGTCCCTCACCACGTATTCAGCAGCATCCTCGTAAGATGCAGTCGGGAAAGCCCAACCTGCACCCTCATAGGCTTTGCCTATGGACTCCGTCCAGTACGAAAGAGCGCAGACGGAGTGTTTCACTCCGGACTCAGAAGTTTGAATCCGGAAAGGGTAGACTGTCCGAGTGGAGTATCGGACTTTCTCCTGCGGGATTTGATGGTGCAGCTGGGGATATGTTGGTCCCAGCTGGATCTCCGCTATCTGGAGTCGGTCTACCTCGACTTCTCTCTTGACCGTTGGTTGGTGATGAAGAGGAAGGAGGCGAGGCGGCTGGTGGAAGTGGGCGAAGAGGGATATTCCGTCTTCTAGACAGTGAAGGACGTTGCTGACCGTCCGTTGCTCTTTGACTCGGACCCTGAGGAAACAGTCCAGGTCCCAGGGTCGAACTTGCATGAGCTGCCCATTGGGGAGCTGCTGGAGGAACTCCCCCCCGACGTCTACGAGCTGTGCGCCGCCTAGATTGGCCAGTGCTTGTAGCTGCTCGTAGTTGGCTCACTCCGTTTGAACCGGAGCTTTCGTATTCGCCAAAGTGGGGGGGTCCAAGAGCCACTGTCTGAACAGCCCCTCCGTCGTTCGGTGAGGTTCCTCCTCCAACAGGAGGGTTTCTAGTCTCGCCACCAACTTGGGTGACGGTGGGTACCTCAGGGTTGGTGAGGACGGAGGGGTCGACTGCGAGGGCTCATTCTGCATCGAGTCGTTGCTGGAGGGTACGTCGGGCTGCGAGGGTGAGGATGGAACGGATGGAGTTGAGGGCAAGTGCCTCTCGGATGGCAAGGGCTTCTTCCTCCGCGGATCCATGGTCTTCATTCTGTGGAGTCCGAGGAAGAGAGGCTGCGGCGGTTTGTAGCCCATATGGGGAAGAGGTGTCGATGAGGTTGTCTGCATGTCGTTGAGAATAGCGAGGGGGTTCAATGAGTGCTTGGACGATTGGAGTGTTCGGGGGAGAGATGGGAGTGTGTTCGGGTGGTTGTCCTTGGTTTCTGACGACTCTGAAGAACTCGAATGGTACGAACTGATGGTCAAGTAAGTCGTCATTAGATCTGCGTCTGACAACATCAGTCTCACCGTGACGGTGGATTTCTCCTCGTTCTATTGCACCGTTGCAAATTGGACAAGGGATTTCAAAGGGGACGCCTGGTGAAACCAGGTGAGTGTCCTGGATTGGTCTAGTACGTGTTTCGTACCAAGGGGGTCTACCAGGTTCTACTGGCGCTCGATTCTCCTCGTTGCGAGGGGGTTCCACAGGATTCTCTGAAGATTCTTCAGGCGGCGTAGGGTTTACACGAGATTCTCGAGATTCGATGTCTCGGGGTCGAGTGTCTGATGCTCTGTCACTTACTGACGGTGGTATGAGTCTACTCGATGCCACAGTCAGCATTAGCTCGTGTGAATGCGTTTGAGTTTTAACATGAGCAATCACTATAAGAGCCTCGGATTTTTTCCGGAAGACGGCAAAGCCGTTCTCGAAAGTGAATAGTAGACATTGAGCCATCAGCTCCACCATAACGGCCAATTCAAGGCCATTATATAAATTGGTAAACAGAGTGTAAAGAAACAGAAGGTCCAGTAACCACCACGAATCTCCTGCGCGTGAGACGGAGGGAGGCATCATAAAAGGTGCTAGCGAAGACGAACTCCCTTGTCTAGACGACAGGGCTCATAACCTTTCGGAGTGGAATGCTCCAAAGGGTAGAGGAAATGAGTCTAAGTGGGAATACTCACTTAGTAGGAGATTTGAAGTGGTAACCAAGAGAGAGGTAGTGCGTAGTGAGAGTGACTAGCAGTACGAGAGAACAGAGATGGATATTCTGTTAGAGGAGCGACTAGGCAAGAGCTCCTCCTTATATACAGTACATTGTGTTTGTATCTGTATGGTTGTTCTAAATACGTAGAACAATATCAGCCAATGGCAGTAAACTCTCTTATCGTACTATTAGTAATAGCCAATAGCAAAACATGAGCAGTGTCATATATAACACGTAATGATCCGTTAAGATAGGATCATGTGTAATCATGCTTACTAGAAAGATAAGATAGATAAGAAGATAAGCATGATCTAGCATCTAATCGATGCTGAATAATGATGACATAATCATCATTCTCAACAATATGAACTGAGTTTGTATATAGCATCCACAGTGCATAGTTTGTGGATGGGAGAGGCACTGGTGAGCATGGAAGTTGTGGAAACAAGGTTTGACAGCTACTATTATTGTACAAAAAGGGATACAGGATATGGGATATGGGATAAGGGGAAAGCAGGTTCAAGTGTTCGTATCAAAACCTTGTAAAGTACGAAAAGTGATTTGTGAGTCAAAGGGAAAGCAGGTAAAAGATATTCTTGTCGAAAAACTTGTTGAGGAAAAATTCGCGTGAGTGTTCCATGGAATTGAACATCGTCAAACGCAGTTCTGCATGGTCGCCAAAACGCAGAACGAGATTCACATATGCTTGTATCTGTGTGACTGGGATGACACCACCTAACCATTCCCCACCTGAATGTGTTGCTCTTTTGACCACATGCATCTGTGTTGACAGATCATGGTTGCTCGGGCCTGCCTGAGGAACAATATCGAAGTGTTGAACATACATCAAAAATTGGTCAGTCCACGACCATTGCTGCTTAGACTTCCCCAGGGGATGCATAATAAGGCGCAACTGTGCAATAGAGTGCCCTATTATCATCCATGAGTGTAAGACGACACGTGCAAACGAAAACCGACCTTTCAAACCACTCTTTGGCCACACACATGAACGATCGACGTTTAGAATCACTGTATCATAGCGTCCGTGTACCCAATCATCCTGCAGGGGTGATACAAGAAGCGTTTGTGGTGGGATGATAGAGCTGGTATGAAACTCAGTGGTCTGTAGGCATAGCTTGTACCAAACCTGGATATATTCGAACAGGAGGGAAGCAGAACCTGATGCTCTACAAGACCCGCCAATAGGATGAACTGTGTGAGTGCTGTGGATCTGTTCATGAGAGATGAAATCGGCTAGACTTGCTTGTAAGTCTGGAATTTGGAACAACTCTGCAGCAGCGTCGATGGATATGGAACGTATCGAGGGGTCATAGGCAAGGCTGAAAGCGACCGGACCTGCAGAAAATACACGATGTGGTAAGGGAATAACTCCATCCTGCTCCAGCAAATCCAGGGCCACCGCGCGCGCAAAGTAATCGACAGGACGTCTGACTGATGAAGCGGTAGGAGCTTCAAACGTGTCAGCTTTCTCCTCGTCGATTGGGTCGTTTTCATTGTTGTGCGTATCCGAAGTGGAATTGATCTCAAGGTCACTCAATGACATCGCAAGCTCGAAGTTTCTGCATTTCTCCAAGCAGTCAAGTTGTTGACAAATCTGGGAATCGTAATTCTGGTTGTTGCTGCTACGTGCGGGGTCCTTGATTTGTTCAATATGTGTGTGCTCAGTAAGATCGGTGGACCATTGTATGGTGACGCCAACCCTGGGAATGCTTGACGGAATGCTCTGCATTAGCTCTAATTTGGGAATGTGCCAGTTGTCGATGGGCCTTCCCCCTTTCCCCTGGTGCAACCCAGCCTCAAGTATTGCGTGTTTATACAGATGGAATTCACACATGGCGGAGGCAATGAGGATGATATCGTCGTCAGTAATTTGATAGGCTTGTATGTGGTAACGGAACTCTAAAAGTGCTCGGATCGCAATGACCACATCGCGCGGTGCAGAGCCTGCGATGATTGCAATGATAAAACATTGAATATCCTGATGTGTCCGACCCATGACTTGTTTGAGCGACGATATACCCTCCTTGAAATGAGAGAAGCCTGTCGTTGGTTGAAGTACAGAAAACCTGAAGTTGATCTTGGCAGCGCCAAGAGCATTTATGGACCACTTAACATCATGGTCATAGAATTCCTTGTGGACGTAATGAAGCAATTCCGGAGTGATGAACCGGCTGGGGCAAGACAACGGATAGTTTCGGAAAAATGGCTTGTCGACGCTGTTCAAATGAAACTTCTGGGCCTCCCGGAAGTACCCTTCGACATCTTGGGGGTTAGCTTTCATACTCGCCTCAGCGAGTTGAGCGAGAGTAGTCAAAGCAGTGCGTGGTGTGTGAGGGAAAGGGTCCCTGAATTGCATGTACATCGCCATCATGATGGGAGATGTCTTTCCCCCAACCACAGAAAGCAAGGTGGCTTTGGGGGTATCGACTATATAACTGGCTATAGGGGTGAAGCACATCAGCAAATCACTGATTTAGGAACAGAATGACATAGTATTACAACATTTACAGCATGTTACAGCACCCTCACCAAATTGTCACAGCATGTCACAGTATTCACAACACATCATATAGCAACGGTCACACGGCATCACAGTCTGTAAAGTTGTGTACAGCGACCTAGTAAGTCCCCCTTCTACTAAAGCTAATCAAGTGTAGACTAACATTTCCTAGTCCCTGTGGACTTAGGTATTTTTTTTTTGAACATCTCACGTGACTAACGTTCAACAGCAACGTGGCTAGTACAGTACTACTATGCCACACACCACCCACTACCGCTAACGCAACAGCGACGCCATTTCCGCCGACACCACCTGGCTGCGCCGTGAACACAACGACGACGTCTCCGCAACCACAGCCACAGTAACCGCCATCACCAGCAAGAGGTGTCGGACGACAACGCCATGGTGACATGCACGACCACACCCACACCACACTACTGCTTGGAAGGCACGCTGAGGACAACACCACGACGACGACGAGTGCATAACGGCGACGACAATGACATAATGTCGTTGTCGACCCGCCACCATCAGTGACAAGATGGCAACGAGGTGCCCGACC
Source organism: Phylloporus gajari (assembly GCA_038090615.1). Taxonomy (NCBI): domain Eukaryota; kingdom Fungi; phylum Basidiomycota; class Agaricomycetes; order Boletales; family Boletaceae; genus Phylloporus; species Phylloporus gajari. The sequence continues at coordinate 6,415 of JBBPMY010000793.1, forward strand.
GCACCCACACCCACCACCATCTAGAATGCACACCGACGACAACACAACATCGTTGATGGTCTACCACCGTCAACAACACCACGACGACGACGGGTGCGCAACGGCGACAACAACGACATCTTGTCGTTGTCGAGTCACCACTGTCAGTGACATGGCAGCGACACAGCGACGGCGACAACGCGATGTCACGGTGGCCCATCTTGGACTGTCGAGGAGCGCGACGGTTTGTTCAACACCACCACCTGCCACTCACACTTCCCAGCCCTCACTCAACAAGCCGTCCGACAAGGATGCAACTCACCCTCTCTCGAACCGTCGACAAGCGTATCGACGGTTCGTTCAACGCCACCACCTGCCACTCGCTCCTCCTCAGCCCTCAAGACTCCAACAGCTCGCTCAATGAGCTGTCCACCACCCCTATGTCCCACCACGCCATCAACCAGCCCAATGGCTCCCTTGACACACCATGAGCACCCCTGCCTCACGACAGGCGCATATGACCCGCACCCCACATCTCACCCCTACAACGACGACCACGATGCAATGGGAACGGCGTGACAAAGACGCCACGATGACCGTGACGCAACGAGGGCGAAGCGTCAGGATGCATGCAATGGGGAGGTTGCAACGACCAACAACGTGCTGAAGATGGCGTGGCGAAGACGCCACAACGACTGCGACACGAGGAGGGCGCTGCGACAACTGCAACAACCGCACGGGATGTGCTGTGCGGTGGAGAGGTCGTGACGACCACAATGGCGCGGTGAGGCCATGGATGACACCCCGACAATGACAACGACATGGTGTCGTCGTCGACCCATCGTCAATCGGACACCTGCGACCACGACGACAATGAAGCAATGCTGTCAATGGCCCAACGCCATCAACGGCACTACCACGACAACGCCAGCGGGAACAGACGACAGCGACTGCACCCCGCCCTCACTGCCATCGCATGGAGGACACAGCGACGACGAGGTGCGGGCAACCGCATGCCTTGAATGTGGAACAACGAGGTGCGGTATGGTTGACCCGCACCACCACCATGTCCTAGTGGACACAATGACATGCATGCAACCGCACGTCTGAAGACAACGGCAATGACGCCATTGTCGCATGCACGACCACACAGCTGGCAGTCCCGACGACGACGCGCCCAACCATGTGCCTGGAGAGGACAACCACAACAAGGTCATCGATGCGACCACATGCCTGGAGTGGGTGGTGACGACGACAACGCCGCCATGTACGCAACTGCGTGCCCCTGGAGTCAACGACAATGTGATGTGCTGGCAAGAAAGCAAGGGGAACACCTCAGAACGGCACACCGACCAAGAGACGACGACCTCAATGCAACAAGGACGGCGTGACGACAATGACATGACGACCATGATGCAACGAGGGGGACGCAATGGGACAGCGGTGATATGAGTTACCGCTGCACAAGGTGTTGAGAATGATGATTATGTCATCATTATTCAGCATCGATTAGATGCTAGATCATGCTTATCTTCTTATTTATCTTATCTTTATAGTAAGCATGATTACACATGATCCTATCTTAACAGATCATTACGTTTTCTATATGACACTGCTCATGTTTTGCTATTGGCTATTACTAATAGTACGATAAGAGAGTTTACTGCCATTGGCTGTTATTGTTCTACGTATTTAGAACAACCATACAGATACAAACACAATGTACTGTATATAAGGAGGAGCTCCCGTCTAGTTGCTCCTCTAACAGAATATCCATCTCTGTTCTCTTGTACTGCTAGTAACTCTCACTACGCACTACCTCCTCCTTGATTACCACCTCAAGTCTCCTACTAAGTGAGTATTCCCACTTAGACTCATTTCCTCTACCCTTCGGAGCATTCCACTCCGAAACAAGGATGATGTGACGACCACAGTGGGACAAGGGGGCGAGGCAGTGTCAGTATACATATGTAGTACCATGTTCATAGTTTACAAAATTCTAGTGGTTTCTAAATAATTCAGTGGGTCTGGAAGGAAAAAAAAAAAAGTACTGTGCTACATGGCATATGTTCTGTGTCCTCTGTATGCGCTGTGCACGCCTGCACAGCCACTCCGCGCTGTACGACGCTGTACGTGCTGACCAATCGGTTGCACAGCCTGTGGCGCTGTACCATACCTGTAGCTCAGCTGTACAATAGGGGACCTTGCTGGAGCACTGTGAGTCTTGTGATTACCTGTCTAGAGCTCTACATAACAATCTGATTTTGCTGATGCAATACCTATTATGACCCCAAGGATCAGATAACATGATGCCTACGGTAGCGGCACGTTTCAGAGGCTCTAGGACGATATCAAGGCATTCATGAATCAAGCGGTCTTCTAGCACGCCTTTCATCCGCTTCTTCTTGTGGATGAATTTCGGAACAGGGAGGAGAGCCGCGAGCAGAAGAGAGTGGGTTGAAAGTTTGAGACGCGTACCCATTTTGATGTTGGCGAGGCTAATAAGGAGGGGGTGAGCGACACGATCACCGGTCAAGACCGAGATATTGGTTTTGTCGGACGAAAGCACCGTCCTGAGTAAAGTAGCACCAGGAGGGAGCTTAGACTACCGCCATCAGTAAAAAGCGGCTATAATGAACAAATTATCTAACCTGCATCTCCCATGCGTCGTTGCCTGACATCCATTCCGTATAGATGCGGCACAGGCGCTCAGCCGTCTTGTACGACCGATACGGTATGAGCTCCATCACATCTGCAAAAAGAGGATTGTTGAAAAGGTACTCTAGAAGTTCCAATGAATCGTGCCAGTATAGGAAGACTGGGCGTTTTGTCGCACATGATGTATTGATCCGACACGACATCCAATGAGGACCGCTCGGTAACAGTTCAGCTTGTTTTCAAAGCTCTCTCGCTGTTTGAAACGAGATAGGAAGACTCTTCATCTAGTCCTAAGGTAAGCGGACGAGCCTGGTCAAACACAAAATAGGTACGAACCACATCGAGGGACAAAAGCGTGTCAATTGCATTCATACTCAAACCGGAGCGGAGGAGCCACGAACCAAGTTGCCAATTGCCCCTGGACGCATACGGATAGTAGATATTTGTCTTTCGGTAATCGCTGAATTCATCGGCATTGAATTTCTCTATGAAGGTTTTACCCCCATCAAAAGCACTTGCAGCTCCCGGAAAATAATGCATCGTAGAGGGTCTCTCCATTTGACTGTTGTCGGATTGAGCGCCATCAAGCACATCGTCCCAGTCAATAGGTGTTTCGTATTCTTGCGTACTTCTAGGTTCGTCGACGAGCATGTCAGTATCTTGATTGCGTACAGGGAGATCTTCCTGTAGACGGATGAGATTGTCAGACCAGGTAGAACACCCAGACCTCGGTTGACTCATATGTCTTGCAACGGCTTCGTGATTCGCAAAACCACCCTTGCTGCAACTGGGACAGCGGGGCATGGCGGTGTGAGGAAGATTGCTATTTCATCAGCGTGAGAACCAGAGCTCAAGACGTAATTAAACAAGTCCCTTGCAAGTTCATAACACCCCATAAGTTATGCCGGTCGATGCAAAGCAAGAATCTACATCTGGCAGCGCTCTCACACAACTTCTATCTGAGGATGCAACGGCCTCAGATCTATCCACGGGCGTACTGTCCGTGGGTAAGTCAAAAAAGGGATTTCTCGATGAAGTCTACATGACTTACTATGCCTCAGAAGATTCTACTCAGGTACGTGGTCACAACTAACCCACTCTTGCGGTTGACGGTCCGAGAACTGGTAGTCAGAGTCTTCTGATGACTCAGAGAGTCAGGAGGCATACCTAGTGCTCGAGATTATTCGTGCCAAACGCGATGTGTGCCGCGCGGAAAAAGCGCTGGAGGAATGCATTGTCCGGGAGCACGAGAAGATCGTACAACTTCACCATTTCAAGGCTCGTCAGTCACAGCAAGTAATCGATGGAAAAGACCTGGATATTGGGTCAATCAATGCTCTGTTTAAAGATTATGGCCTTTTGCAGCCTCCCCCACTTCCAGCGACTCTTCCCCACCGGCCTCGACGGTTAGGAACAAATGGTGAGCCTCGATACCGTGTTTTAATGCTGTAGGTGGCTCATTTTGATATGGAATAGGAATTTTGATACAGAGGGTTCAGTCTGGACGAGTCCTTGCGGTACAGCTCGACTGACTTGTGATGACAACATCTTCCATGTAACGCTCTATGTGACTATGTAGTACATATGCCATACTATGTCGATATTGTTACATGCTCATGCATGCGGTGTTCTTCTCCGGTTTTCTCCCACCGCCACCTTTCGACTTTCGCCTTCGGTGCCATGCTGCACTTCCTCACGAGAAGCAGTCTCCAGAGCTCGCCCATTCCACCCCCAACAACCTCTACCATCCGCTTACACAAAGACTAGAAGAAGAGCGAAAAAAGTAATTTATTTGTGGTCATTCAATCCTATACCAACTGAGAGTGATTCTAGCCCTCTGAAGAGCCTTGTCGAGCCCTTCTTACCTAGCAGAAGGGACCTCGTCCGTACTTTGCATTCCCGCATGATTCCCGAAAACTGACCTCTCTTAAGCCACGCATCTGCTCATGCTGATTCCCAACGAGCATAGGACGACCCTGACACCTTTGACCAAGTCCCGCTACCCAAGCTTGCCACACTCAAACCGAAACGCAGAGTCAAATGTCTCGTTTACCAAAAGCCGTAGCAGCTCTGGCATCATCTCTCTTATCCAGGGGCATGCCCACCATCACCTCGCGACAACGACAACAATAGCGAAAGTGCAGCACACCGTGCCCTGAGGCATGAACCCAACTCATGCTACGCCGCCCACTACCTGGACTACAAAACGACAATGACGAGACGGCGGGGTATTCGTATTCGAATCGCTGGAAGGTATGTGATTAGTTGCTACGCTACAACGTGTGGCATGAGGCTGAACCTGCGAACACGTCCAACAGAACGACGGCGCATGGGCAGGTGGCACACCAACCGCAACAGTGAGATAAGGCAATAGCAGTGGCTACCACCCTATCACGACGGCAGTGGCGGCACTGGTGGGCTTGCAACAGCAACGGCGACGGACAAAGTGATAGCAGTGGCCGCCACCTCCAATACGACGCCGACGACGATGAGGGCAGTGACAGTGCAATGGCGCGCCGACTACCGCAACGACGACGACAACGAGGTGGTAGTAATAGCGCGCCAACCACAAACAGCAACAACGACAGAC
>JBBPMY010000795.1:0-11629 GCA_038090615.1 Phylloporus gajari
AGACTTTACCGCACGCAAAATGCAGGATCTCAGGCGAGAGATTGAGCTCGCAAGCGCGAAATTTGCACCTGTCCCTGCAGAGCACCCCACGCTCACGGTCATGCGAACGTCCATCTTTGGTGTCGCTCTACGCGACTTTGTGCCTATAGACGCGGACAAGACGCAACAGATTGCGAAACTCGTCGAGGGCGGCTTTGCTGTCCTTGCTCTGCCCTCGTTAAGTCCCCCTCAGCTCAACGCCATCATCCGTGCCATCGATCGCGTCGTCCCTCCAAAAAAGGGACAGGCAAAAGCGGAAGTCAAGTCCGTCAAGGGAAAGGGCAGAGAGGAGGACTCAGGTTGGATACCTGGGAGACCTGTTTCGAGGGTTAAACCAGTGTTGTCACCGGAACTCAAGGTCATGGGTGCGCTCATCGAAGGGCGCGTCTTCTCCGCTGACCGGGTCAAGGACGTCGCAAAACTACCAACTCTTGATACCCTGAGAGCGCAAATCGTCGGGTTACTCAGCACGCCTGCAATACAACTTGCAGCTGTGCTTAGCGAAGCAAGTGGTGGCAAACTAGCAAGGACGCTCGAGGGCTTCAAGAAGAGTTTGGAGGAGGAGCAGGGTAGAGAGGCACCACCATAGAACCGGCTTTACAACATGTCTTACCCAGAGATCGACATGTCACTCTTGCAAACAAAACTCCCAGGTCCGATCCTCTCCACCCTTACCAGTCTTTCATGGTCGTGCGCTCTCTCGCCTTTGGTCATTCGGTGCGAATAGCCATTCCACATATCCCTGTGGAACATAAATGATTGCAGGACCCTGTACCGTGAATTGGCCTGTTCGCCCATCCTATTGGGCTTCGGGGGAGACTTGGCCTACCGCGGAATATCCCTGTAGACCCGTCAACAGCTGAAAGTGTATACTGAACCGAACGTGCCATTCAGTATATCATAATATGGAGGAACGTTCAGAGTATGGTTAGAACTGTTCCTCTCTATGTCCCGATTGTTGGGGAGGTTAGTGTCTCTAAATCAGATCCAGAGATGTCGGGCTCGTCGTCATCCTGTCTTTTACCCCTCCGAACGGAATGAAAGACTGGCATTTGCCCGAGGGCGAGGCAAGGGTCTAATAATCGTCGAGATGTTGGTCACAGGATAGCGAGTCTTCGTAGGTCTGGCCATGTACGGACTCTTCACTTGAACTGTCCAGTTGTTGTGTCACCACTCGAGCTCCACCTGATGGTCTCAGTTCACTCTGGGAATGAGACAAAGATGGCAAAAACTGGATTTCGGTGCTGTACAGACCACATTCGAGAATCGCAGATCGCCCGTGGTGGTAATACAGTCATAAGCGTTTTTACAATTGCTCGGATCTTACCCACCAGAGGAAATGCTTGACACTTGGTTTCAATGCCCCAGTCTTGCAGCTTGAAACAACGAGGGTGTAGAAGACAGCAAATTCAGCGTGTTCTCGCGGACTTTATTTTCCTCACGTCTCGCAGCACGTCCACGAAATTGAGCTATCTCAAAAACGACGAGGCCACGTTGGGTTTCTGGGAGGTCAGCCTCCTCAGCAGATCCGAGTGGAAGGAGGAATGCCGTACTTCTCTTTGCATGTCGGAATCTTCATATCCTGGTCACGTGCAATAAAGTTTCATGCCACATTTGCTCTACCCCCTATCTGCCTGTTTGCACCATCAGTCACCATGTCCTCCTTAAAGACCACTGTTGGAAGTTTAGCACTTTTTTCTGGCATGATTTTTGCTGCCTGTGCACCACCAGTATCAACAACAGTCCTTTGCCACCTTGCACAACTGGAGATGGCTGTCAGTCAGTGGGGGAGGTGTGCTGGGATTTCCCTCCTTACCACTCTCCTTGCGCTGCTCATATCTCTGATATGTGCCTCTGTGGAATCTGAGGTATTTGCCTCACTGGCCATATCGTTCTACCTGGGGGGACAGTTATGTGTCTTACTCTTCTTCACCCATTTGGGTAGGTTGCCTTATCTATTATGGTACACATGATTTACTTCTTTAATTAAGAGGATCTCGAATGGGCATTCTATCTGCTCTTCCCAATAGCTGTCGCATTCTTCCATTTCAGCTATACCACTGCCCTCAAAAGGATTGCAAAAGACAGGACACCACCCTTGCAGGACACCGTTAGGAAGTTGTTTGGAAAATGGGCAGGATGTATGTTTTTTCTGATTGTTTAGTTTGGTTGACTTGATAATCGCTGTAGTTGTCATGGTGGCAGAGTCGGAGGGCGTTGATTTGGCTATACCTTTACACGGCACACCTGCGCAGGAGGGTCAAGACAACAATGATGGTAATAGCATTTCTCTCTTGAAATGCCTCCCACTTGTAAGTATTTAGTCGTCATTCGTGAACCACAATAAAGCAATGTTACAGATTCCAAACCCTTTCAAGCAGGATCAAGTCAGCTACCACAGAATACCCACAGTCCTTCCCAACGAGAGCGAGATGAGAGCACTTTCAAATGATTTATTAGATACATTGGTATAGATCATTTCTTATTCGTTTTGTACTGGTAATCAGGACTACTTGGTTGGATAAAACATAAGTAGGACGTCGCTTCGACACATCTTCATTATCCTGTTATGTGGGGTGCGTCAACGAGTCGTTGGCCTCGCTGACTACTAGAAGGATGTGTGGGCGCATGCATTAGCACCGTCGTCCTCGTTGTCACTACATCCGATGGTGTGGGTGCAATTGCACACCCGTCGTCGACGCCTCCATGTCCTCTTCGTCGTCCGCAGCGTTGTCATGGCCATGACATGCTGTGGGTAGGTGCGGTTGCGTACGTCCATACAATATCGTTGATGGTAATAGGTCGACGTCCCCCCGTGATGGCGAAGGTCGCGGCGTTCGATGCTCCTGTTGTCTTTGTCACGCACGTCGCACCGCATTGGCGTCATCGTTATTGCGCGTGTCGCAGCGCACCAACTGGAGGGTAGTGGCAATGGCGTGGCACGGCCGTCGACGTCGTGGCATGGGAGGCATGTCGCTGGAGGGTGGTGCGAGTGACGGTGGCAGGGGGATAGCATGGCCACTGCCATCGTGGCGTTGCGCCGTAACGGTGTCCATATTATGGCATGGGAGACGCGTCATCGTTGCGCGTGTCGCAACGATTGGAAAGGTGCAAAGGAGAAGCGTCGTTTCCTGCGTGCAACGCGTTACTGGGAGGGGTTCAGCAAGGGCGTGGTGTTGATGTGGCTGCGCGCGGCGCAAAACAGTAGCAGGGGTGTAGCGTCGACAGGGTGCCGTCATCGTCGCCATTGTACGCATCGTAACGTATCGACTTGCCGGTGTACGGACTCCTCACCTGAATTGTCTTGTTGCGCCACCCCTCTAGATCCACCTGATGGTCTCAGTTCAGAATGAGACAAAGACGGTGAAAACTGTACCTCGATGCTGCACATGCCGTGCCTGAGAATCGCAGTACCGCACGTATTGGGAACACAGTCATAGAGCAACTTTACAATTGCTCAGATCTTACTCAACGGAGAAAATGCCCGATACTTGGTTTGCCCTAGTCCTGCAGCTTGGGGCCACTCGGCGATGTAGAAGACAACAAATTCAGTATGTTCTCGCGGACTTTCTCTTCCTCACCTTTGGCAGCGCGTTCATGAAATTGAACGATCTCCGAAATGATGAGGTCGTGATGGGTTTCTGGAAGGTTAACTTCGTCAGCAGATCGTGCAAGTGAGGAGGAATACCTCATGCACGTCGAAATCCTCATACTATCCCGATCACGTGCAATAAAGTTTCAAATCAAATCACGGGGACGAATCAGCTACCCCCTATCTGTCTATTCGCACCAGTCACCGATCCACCATGCCTTCTTTCAAGACTACTTTTGGAACCTTGGCACTTGGTCTTGGCATGTTTCTTGCTGCCTTAGCACCACCGATCTCAGCAAAAGTCGTTTGCTACCTCCTGCATGCGGAGACAGCTGTCAGTCAGTGGGGGGCAAGCATTTCCTTTCTTACCACTTTCCTCACATTAAGCACATCTCTCATATGTGCCTCTATGGAATCTGAGATAATCGTCTCACTTTCCACTTCCTTTTATCTAGGAGCACAGCTTTGTGCTGTCTTCACGCTCCGGTATTTGGGTAGGCTACTTTATCTATCATGTGATATATAACTTACTTTCTTAATTAAGATCTCGGATGGGAAGCCTATCTGCTCTTCCCATTGACTGTCGCATCTGTCCATTCCCTCTACACCTTTCTCCTCAAGAGGATTGCAGAAGACAGGACACCGCCCCTGCAGGCGACCCTTAGGAAGTTGTTTGGAATATGGGGATGTAAGTTTTCTTCTAGTCATTTAGTTCGATTGACCTTTTGATCTTCGTAGTCGTCAGGGCAGAGGAGGGTGCCAATTTGGCCATACCTTTACAGATCGTACCTGAACAGGAGGGTCAGGGTGATAATGATGGTAATGGCATTTCTCTCTCAAAATGCCACCAACTGGTAAGTATTTAGTCGTCATTCGTGAAGCTTGATAAAGCATTGTTTCAGGATCAAGTCAGCTACCACAGAATACCCACAGTTCTTCCCAACGAGAGTGAAACAAGAGTACTGTCAAATGATTCAGTTAATACATTAGTGTGACTCATTTCTTACTCGTTTTGTACTGGCACAATCAGAGGGACTACTTGGTTAGACAAAACAATGCAGGGCTCGCTTCGCCACATCTTCATTATCCTGTTAGTACGTGGGATGTGTCAACAAGTCGATAAGCTCGCAGACTGCTAGAGGGATGTGTGTCGGCGCATGCGTTAGCATCGTTGTCCTCGATGTCACTACATCCGATGGTGCGGGTGCAGTTGCACACCCGTCGTCCACGCCTCCATGTCCCCTTCTTCACCCATCAATGTCCGCAACGTTGTCGCGGCTATGGCATGCCGTGGGTGGGTGTGGTTGCGCACGTCCTTACGATCTCGTTGGTAGTGATGGGTCAATGTGTTCCCCTCGTGATAGCAAAGGTCGCGGCATTGACGGGGTGCCCCCGTTGTCTTTGTCGCACCGCGTTGGCATCATCGTTGTTGCGCGTGTCGCAGCGCGCCAACTGGAGGGTGGAGGCAATAGCATGGCACGGCCGTCGACATGGGAGGCATATCGTTGGCGTTGCGCGTGTCGCGACGCGCTGCAGTGCTGACTAGAGGATGGTGTGAGGACGGTGGCAGGGCCATAGCACGGCCACTGTCGCCGTCGTGGCGTTGCACCGTAACGGAGTCCACGTTGTGGGATGCGCGTCGTCGTTACGCGCCGATTGGGAAGGGGCAAGGGAACATCATCGTTTCCCGCGTCGCAACGCGTTGACTGGGAGGTAAGGGCGTGGTGCTAGAGTGGCTGCACGCGGCACAAAAAAGTAGCAGAGCTGTAGCGTCGAGGTGGCACCGTCATCGTCGCTATTCCACGCATCGTAAGTATCAAATAGGAAGGTGGTGATCGCAAGGGCCTAGCATTGACATGGTACTGTCGTTGTGCGCGTTGCAACGCGGTGATTGGGTCAGATTCGGGCCGTTGGGCTTGTCGACGACACGGGAGGACGAGCAGGTGGTAGGTGGTGGTGCTAGCCAGGCCGTTGGGCTGAAAGCCAGTGGATTGAGGACCCAGTCGGGTAACGTTTAAGCCGCAACTGAGAAGCCAAAGTAAGTCGATGTAGTGAGACGCTAGAGGAGACGTTAACACGCTCCGTATTTGAGCACCCCACACTCACGGTGATGCGAACGTCCATCTTTGGCGTCGCTCTACGCGACTTTGTGCCCACGAGACGTGGTCAAGATCATGTAGCTGATCACGAAACTCGTCGAGGGTGGTTTTGCTGACCTCGCTCTGCCATCGCTGAACTCCTTCCGCTCGTGCCGTTGATTGCGTTGTCCCTCCGAAAATAGGCAGGCAAGAGTGGAGGCCAAGTCCGCCAGGGTAAAGAGCAAAGAGTGGATACCCGGGAGGCTTGTTTCGGGGGTTAAACTAGTACTTGCTGCCATCACTGGAGATGGGTGCGGTCAGAAAGGCGCGTCTTCTCCGCTGACGGGGTCAAGGACGTGCGAGACTGATGTCCTGAGTGCACAAATCGCCGGATTGCTCAACACGCCCGTAATCTACTCCCAGCTGTACTGAGTGAAGTAAGTGGAGGCAAGCTAGCAAGGACGCCGGAGGGGTTTAAGAAGGGTTTGGAGGAGGATCAGAGTACAATATATTTTACGTATCTTCCAAACAAAACTCCCAGGTCCGATCCTCTCCACCCTCACCAGTCTTTCCATGGCCGTGCGCTCTCTCACCTTTCGTCATTCGGTGCGAATAGCCCTTCCACATATCCCTGTGGAACATAAACGATCGCAGAACCTTGTATCGTGGATTGGCCTGTTCGCCGATCCTAGTGGGCTTTGGGGGAGACTTGGCCAACCGCGGAATATCCCTGTAGACCCATCAACCGCTGAAGATATATGCCAAACCAAACGTGCCATTCAGTATATGGAGGAACGTTTCGGAGGGTGATCAAAACCGTTCCTCTCCACGTCTCGATTGTTGGTGTTTCTAAATCAGATCCAGAGATGTCGGGCTCGTCGTCATCCTCCTTTCTACGCCTCCGAGCGGAATTAATGACTGGTATTTGCCCGAGTGCGAGGCAATGTGGTACAGAGCGAAGAAAGTCCAATATGAGACACTGATTTGACAAGATGTTCCTATGCTGGTCTGTGATACCCTTTCCTTGACGAGCGAGGGAGTAAACACGACATACGATCCGACGATCGAACACATACCTGCGTGAGGAAAGTTCCAGACGATCCGGTCCCAACGCCGCCCCTTCAAAGCAGCATGTTTCTGTAGTTTGGTTGCATCGATCCCAAACAACACCTCGACACCGCGTTGTTTGATAGTGCCCACGATGGCTTCCGCGTCTGGATATTTGGCAAAACACTCTTCTTGCGTGTCATACGACGTCGCTGTAATATTGGCGGGCACAAGGTGCTCCAACGATGGCGGTGCATCTATCACAAGCGCGCGAGCAAACGAAAAGTTTCCTTCCCCTACGAGGAGAATCTTGTCGGTAGGCTTGAACGGCACTGTCGGTGGACGAACATTGGCCCCACTCTTGCGTTGTTTTCGTTTCTGCTCAGCGAGTTTGGCAGCATGTTCCGCCTTTTCTTTGGCTTTAAGCCTGGATTGCTGTGACTGAAGCGTCGCCTTGAGCGATGTCTTCTTTTTGTGTCCCATGCAGTGAGCGGTTGTTTGGATCTAAAGCTGTTGCCAAACACGCACGTCATGACACGTTTCTGCAACACACCCCCATATCACCGAATTTATTATCTCGCTCATTTTCGTGTTTAAAAATGGTGCGTTTGTTTCGTTTTTTTGTTAGAGAGCTGACCTGAAGGCGTTGTAGCCGACGCAATTTGAGTTGCGACAGAAGAACGCGCAGTTCGCCAACGCAGTCAAGTCTGGCAAGAAGGGCGTCAAGCCTTCACGACAGGAGCAGCTATCAAAAAGGAGCCCAATCAGCTTGTGGGCCCTAGGCATCGTTTTGTTTGTCGTTGTGGGCGGAGGTGAGTCCAAGCTTTCACTCGTTCTCACTCTCTGACTCCTCTACGATAGTCTTATTTGAGCTGGCCAGAATACTGTTCTTGTAATACATTTTCGGGTTCGTTGCATGAGATATCGAATGTCGGCTGCACATATGTTAGACACATCCTGTCAATCTCTGATATTTAACTATCTTCCTCAACATCTGCACCCGAGTTACTGGCCGTCGCGCTGATGCTCATGCTCTGACTCCTCGCGCTCGCCGCCCCACTACCTGCCACTGGCTTGGTGCTCGTGGCCGTGTTCGACGGGCCAGCCTCCTCGACGCCTTCCATGGCATCGCCCTCGAGCTCTTTTTCGTCAATCTTGACCTCGTCGCCTGCCCAAATGCGTGCCGTTGGTTGCCAAATCATGACAACGTTGTCTTCAGATGTGCTTGCCGCTGTCCACTGTTCACCAATACCAGGTGCCCAGCAAAAGTCGGATGGTCGTGCAGTGTGACCTATACAATTATGAGCACGTATGCCATGGGTCTGGAGTCGAATGGCTTGCCTCCGTGTATGAACATGAGTTCTGGAGGTCCATCTTCTTGGTCGTCAGGTGTTTGCTCAACGCCGATCTGTGCGAGGTCCCATATGTTGATGCGTCTATCACTGGATGCAGAGGCAAACACCGATGCAACGTGAGGTGACCACGAGAGATGCAAGACTTCATCGGTGTGTGACTCAAAGGTGTGCACTCTCTTCGAGGTATTACGGATATCATGCAAGGCAATGGTCTGGAAAAAGAATGTGATACATCCATACAATGGCTGGAGTGGTCCCTACCTTGTCCGCACTGCCAGTAATGAGGAGGCTCTCTTGAGCAGGGTTGAAGGCGCAGGCAAGGATCTCCCGGTCATGAGCCTGTACTTTTGTAGTTGGTTCTGCTGGAGACCGTGTGTCCCACCTAGTACAATATGCAATACATGAATATGTGCACGACAAGATACCGGATATACGCACAAGAGAAGTAACTTGTCATCACTGACACTTGCAAATACGTTTTCTCTCGTTGGATGCCAATCAACGTCCTGCCACACCAAAATGTCTGCGCTTATACTAAAAAGACGACGATTATTCACTCACCCCAACAACAGAGGTATGGCCCTTGAAAATATTGGTAGGTTCAAGCGTGCTCCTCGCCTTGGTGTACGAATTGACGTCCCACATGCAGACCGTCATGTCCTCGGATGCCCCAAGGATATGCCCTGTTTTCACCGGGTTCCACGCCAGTCCGAATCTACACCCATCAATCCTCTGGTTCACAAGGACGCGAACCGACATACCCTTCCTTTGTTTGTCCAACGAGCTTTATATCCGGCTTGCACACCCCTCCCCGTTCCGGCTCACTCGAATGCTTTGTTCGATCAAAGATGAATATCTCTCCGGATATCGCTTTCGTGGCGATCAGGTCAGGATTCTGAGGCATGTACCGCGCGCGGTTCACTTCGCCTGCATGGTTGATTTTCTGTATGATTTGAATGCGCGGTTGGGGTGGGATGGTATGTCCGCCGAGTTCGCCACGTTCGTCGTCGTAGTCACTGCGATCGAGTTTGTCTGCCAAAGAGCCGTCGCGTTTGGGTATGTGGACGGTCGCGATTTGGAGGTAATCTTGCGCTTGGCCAGAGGTATGCGTACCAAGAAGTAGTCTGTGGACGGTGTAGGATTTGTTTGGGGGGCTAGAGACCAGGGCATGAAAGAGAGAAACCTCGAATAAGCCGAGACGCACGATTCTTTGTCTGGGAACCATTGGCATGTCAAGCTGGGCCAGTCCAACGCGTGCGTTATAACCATATCATACAGATACGGCGCGTTCTTCTTCCTGGAAATAAGAAATACGCGCAAAGTCATTACATGGTAGGATGAGATGGTATTGCTGACCATGTTTTGTACTCCTGCGAGGAAGACGTCTCAGATCTCGTCGCTGAGTGAGAATGCCAGTGGGACGGACCTCGTTGATCAGTTTGTTTTCCTCCTCAGCTGCGAGATCGTCCTCCATGTCTTCATCCTGTACTGTTGGCTTCATTTCTGCAAGCTAGATAGACGCTGATGTGCTCAAACACAAGATGGTGGCCTTTTTGGTCAAGACGCGTCGCGTCAATCGCCTCCGCCCACATGTTCTAAAACAGAGTGTATGCAAGCCGTTCACAGTGCGTATCTAGTGCGACATGTCCTCAACAGGATAGCCGATTTCGACCTTGCTCATCAAAGCGCGTTCTCTAGCAAAGTATAAAATTGGAGGAAGAGATAAAAATTCTATTGATACTCCTTTTCCCATTTAGCGACAAGCTTCTCCAAGTCAAACCGTGGGTCCTCAGGGTCTGTGACCACTGTAGACAGAGATGGTCAAAGATGTAGAACGTACGGAGAAGAGACCAGGTAAGACGCGCGACCGTCGACAGAGGATGTCACGGCGTGCACAGTTGAAAGTACGACTTACCACCATCACTTTTGGTACTGCTCTCTTTCTTTTGACGGTATGCGTCCTTGGCCTGTGCTATTAGTTGTTCGCGACGGTGGATTGCGTGGTGCTCCTTCTCTTGGTCGTGAGCTTTTTGCAGAGAACGGTGGTGGTAGACGCCATAGAAAATGCCCGACACCAAAGCAGTATAACGGGCAACCTATAACGATTCATAAATGGAGCCAAGTATTAACCAGACTGACATACGTTCAAAGTGGACGACATGGCAAACTGAGAAGGATTGGTCTAGTAAAGAAGGAGAGACAATCACAGCACCAACCGCTGCACGAGAATAAGCAATTTCCTGAGTCTGAGAATGTTTAGACCAACTTACCTACAAAGTACGGTCGCCTCGAGTGTTGGCCAAGTGCAAAGAGGCGGAGCAGGTCGGTATTTCTCGCTGACTAAGCATATACTTGGGTTCGCCCAATTGTCAAGTCTCCATCAAGGCCAAGCTAAGGTGATCGCCTGAGCTTACTGCTAGCTAGTAACCCGAGTATCTACGATTGTCTCTGCCCAGGTGTAGTTTTGACATGACACAAGTTACTTCAAGCCGGTAATCCACCTGTGAGAAAAAAGAATTCGCGCAATGGCCATCCGAGACGAAGGCACAGATTGAAACACACGCTGTACAAGTTCGGAGACTTGCGGTGGTCCGCTTTCTTCCTTGAAGCCCACCGAAACGGTCATGGACGACGACGTCGACATGGAAGCTCCCCAAATCTCTATCCTCCGTGACGAGGCTACACCACCGCCCCCGCGGGGTCCAAAGTTTAGAGCGGTCAAGTTATTGGTAGGCGACAAGAAGGGTTCAGGGAAACCCTCGCCTCCGAGCGTTCCTGCCGCGGGGCGGAAGAGTGCATCGCAGAACCAGCCTCCACGACCCCAAAGCGAAGAAGAAGTCGACGAGGAAGAGGAAGAGGACCAGCTGATTGATGACGACGAACCAACCCCCTCCGTCTCCGTCTCGACGGGGACAAAGCGTAAAGCACCACCAAAGAAGCCGTCACGTCCCCGCAAGGCCGACAAACAGGAGAAAGAGGATAGGAAGCCAGATGGTGTGTCATTCTCTTTACGTCGTTGCTCGCGGGGACCAGGCTCATTGCTAATAGAACCTCGAGAACCCCCAGACAACGAGGGCCAGACCGTCAACGTGCCTGCTGTGCCAGAGAAACCACCCCCCAAGAAAAAGGCAGCACCACGTAAAACTGCGGCGGCATCCAAACCCAAAATCAAAGTACCTCCAAAGTTTGTTGCTATATATTTAACTTGCTAAGAATCCAATCTTATGACCCTATACAGAGGAGCCAAGGCTCTGGCGGTACCTCCCCCCGAGGACGTTGCAATGAGTGAAAGTGAGTTACGATCGCGGTTGTCTCTTCAACGCGTCCTCAAATTGCTCCTAGCGCACACCATCACAGCACCGTCTTCCCCGTTCCCCGTTTCACGTGGTCCATCACCAGAACCCGAGGAGGTCGAGCCCCCTCCGCCCCCTCCTCCTCCTCCTCCTGAACAACCATGCGAGAGCCTTCCTCTTCCTTTGCCAGTGTACCCCCTCCCGTCAAAACCATTCCCCGTCCAA
>JBBPMY010000797.1:0-11625 GCA_038090615.1 Phylloporus gajari
TGGGTTCAACTTCTACTTGCTGTTTGTGCCAGATTTGATGCACAAATTTGAACTTGATGTATGGAAAGCAGTGATCATGCATCTCATCCAGATTCTACATGAGCTTGGTGAGGATACAATACAGGAACTCAACATGTGGTATGCTCAATCCTTGTTGACACAATTCATAGACTCTATAATGATATTATATTTTTGCCTTCCTTTTCCAAGTAAACCTACCTAAGGTTCATAGATCTTTGGAAGGTCCTCAAGGCATTTGAATACAAGGACTAGACTGTAGCCAGGTTGATCCATAAGTACTAGTCCATAAACAGAGTTACAGCCATGCTGTACAGTAAGTGCTGGCCATCATCCTAGCAGAACATTCCAAGGGTCTGGAACCTAAGGTACATACATGAGGACCCTTCTATTTCCACAGACTTCTTTTCTTCTGGACTTCTTTTCATTTCTGCTTCTTCTCTTCCATTTGATGGAAGTACAGACCTTTTAACCACAAGCCTGTGCCCATTTGCACAGCCTGATGGCAGAGATTAATACTTCACCTGATACATGAGGCAAGGGCTATGTCACAGCCTCCTAGGGTACAGGGTTGGACCTATATGATACATATTGGTAGATCTGGTACAAACATGTACATACATGAACAGTAGTATATAAACCTCTAGAGACTAACTAGCATCCCCAGTCTGGTTCTCCTGGGTAGTTCCCCTAGAGTCAGATATCCCTAAGTCTACACTTTCTAGTGCAACCTAGTGACAAGTCCCTAGTGGGCTTTAGGGTTGTTTCATTAGAACCAGACTTACTTCATCACTACCTTGCACCCTATGCCCATGACACCACAGCTTTGTCAACACTTGCCCTCTCCTGCAGGTGCATCTTTTTGTGACTGCTCTAGAGAAGCAGAACAGAAGCTAATGGGTCCTTCTAGTGTTCCCTTTCTTCTACATATGCTGGTCCCTCCTCTCTCCTTCTTACAGGCATGACTAAGGTCACCAATTGCTGCTGCTCAACTCTTCAACAGGTATGAGCTTGTACACTGCTCATATAGTTATCAGACAAGTCAGGGTTTTATGCCCTTGAGAGGAACCTCCCAGAGCTGAGACTATAGGGTGCATAACATCAGTGGCATCACTCATACCACATCAAGGTTCATCAGAAAGTCCTGCCACTTGCTTCTTGCACTTGCTTGAAGCCTCTCCCCTCTTCAATTCTATTCACCTTGATTTCCAAGCAGAGCCCTCAGTAACTTCTCCCAGTCACTTCAATACACCTCATCCATAGTATCCACTCCACCCACTGTCCTATATGGCAACAACCCTGAGGACCCCAATGACTATGCCCCAGGTCTCTTTGAAGAAGCGCTGGCACCACTTCTTCTCCAAGAGCCAGTAGGTTCACCACTCTACTGCCCCCAGAGTTTATCTCCACTCCTGTCACTGGACTATACAGTCCAATATCCCACCTCACACTCAACATCACCATCTGACACAGAACTTTTTAGGTGGTTAGAAGAGGCACAGAGACTCAAAGAAGAGAGAACAAGGAGAACAATACTCCTGTTTATGTAAAGGTAGAGGAAGAGATAGTAGTACCTCTCATATTAGGTGAGTAGATAAAAGAAGAGTTAGGAAACAACTGTCTGGTCCTGAAGTAGGAGCCAGGAGATAGATCACACATAGTAAAGGTAACCCCATTTCACTTTGCAATGTAGCTAGGAAAAGCTACAAGTACTAGTTTTCAAATTTTATCTTCTTGATTTTCTATCATGACTGACTTCACCACTATTATGGCTCCTGATCTCACTGCCAAGCAAAGAGTCACAATAATGGTACAATGGATGGAACAGAGTGAAGCTACTACCATTCAAATGCAAAGAACAATTGATGTGCAACAAAGGGAAATAGACCTTCAACAAGAAATGATCATTAATCAAAATGATCAAATAAGGGAATTACAAAGGAACCTTACTGTCAGACCAGTGCTGGCAGGGCAACAACAACTGATCAATTACTAGTCAAAATTTCAAAATTTCACAGACCCTAGAGACTTTGACAGGTCTTTTGTCAAATTTGATGAATGGTGGATGAAGATGAAAGGATGGCTCAACATAAACAATTGGGTGATTCTGCCCAATTCATATCAATCTGTTACAGCAGTACTGAAGGGACCAAAAGCAGGCCCTTTCACTCAGATCAGGCTGGCAAGAGAATGAGCATACAATTAGGATATCTTGGAGGAAAAATTTGTTTCTCTTATCAAGGGAAACTTAGTAAGGGATGAGCCTTATAACAGCTTCAAAAGTTGTATCAAAACAATGTGTCTATTGATACTTACCTCATCAGCTTTGAAGCTGACCATATCAAGAGTGGGATTGATCCTTCCCATGCAATTCATATATTGGAGACACATGTGTCTTCAAGAATTATTCATCAATTGATGATCACTGGAAAACAGGTAGACCTGGCAGCACCAAATGCTGTCACAACATTATGCAACAATATCTAAGAAATCAGATTATGACAAGAAAGCCTCAATATGATAAGAGACAGAATGTAGAATAGAAGTAGCTCGAAAGGCTGCTTCCAAGGAAGGTCCAAGTCCAGGGACCCTAATGCAATGGACATTAATGCCACACAAGGGAAGGGAAAACCTCTCATATGTTTCAATTGTAGACATGAAGGACATATAGCCAAAGATTGCTGAAAGCCCAAAATAGAATGTAAACAATGCCATTTCCTCAGAGGTGGTCATAAGAAAGGATGTCCCTTGTACATACAGGGAATATCACAAGAAGAATATGAAGAATGCATACAATACATTCATATGTCCTGAGATGACAAAAAAAGCACCAAACAACAATCTATGCCAGGAGGAGCCATATTCCTGATAAATCTCATTGGCATGAATTTTGAACAAGCATGTGCAGCATTCTGTGATTATGAGGAATGTCAAAACAAGGCAGCTTCTGTCACATTGAAGGGAAAAGGTCATGCCTGAAGAGCAATTCTGGGTGTTCTGAAAGGTAAGAAAAGATAAGAAAAGAACAAAAAAAGGTAATGTTTCCTTTATCTATGAATTGATATTTCATTCTACAAAATGATGACAATTATGATACCACTTCATCTTCATTGCCATCAGAGGAGCCTGAGATCTAATCTCAGCTCACCAGAAACATTATATCTGAGCTTAATTCCTCTAATACCCCTTTATCTACTAACAAACAAATCCCAGATGAAGGACTCTTTTGCAGATCTGTTAATATATCAAGGGAGATTTCCCTCAAGCTCCACATCTCTCCATACATTCACAAAAAGAATAAAAAGATAAAAACAAATTGGATGAAAGTAGAAGCTCTGGTCAATAGTGGAGCTAACATGACTTTCATTGACAAGAAATTTGCTGAGCAAATTAAACTTCCTCTGATTCTTTTAGATAAACCCATACAGGTTTTCAATGTCAATGGAATGAAGAACTCTGCTAGAGATATCACTCATGCAGTTGAACTCCTTCTTGAATATCAAGAACATCAAGAATGGATCTTGGCTGAAGTCACAGATCTTGGCAGACAGGACATGATAATTGAGTTGTCCTGGCTACACCACCATAATTCAGATATCAATTGAAAGACAGATGAAGTCTGCCTTACATGTTGTTCTGAAGAATGTTGGATGCTCCAAGAGAAGTCAGTTTTTGAACAGCTTGTAGAAAAAGAGGAGTTAGATATCCAATATCAAGTATACAAAACCATCAGACATTTAGAATAACAAGTCATTTCTGTTGGCCAAGCTGTTGATGAGAAATTAAAGAACCTTATGGACACTAAACTACTGAGGAACTCATCCCTGCAGTTTATCATGAATACATCAAAGTATTTAAAGAGAAGGAATCAGAACAAATGCCTGTACCAAAGCCATGGGATCATATTATTGATCTAAAAGAGACATTTAAACCAAAGAAAGGGTGATTGATTCCTCTTTCAGTTGATGAACAAGAAGAAGTCTCAAATTGGCTAGATGACCAATTGACTAAAGGGTACATTTGCCCTTCTAAATCCAAAATGACATCACCCATCTTCTTTGTGCCAAAGAAGGATGGATGAAAGCAAATGGTACAAGATTACCACTATTTAAATGAACATATGGTGTGAAACAACTATCCACTGCTATTGATTGGTCAGTTTATGGATAGTATTAAGTCCGGGTCGACTCCTGAGGGGAACTCCGAAACTTCGGAGTTCTGGACGGATGGGATGTTGGATTCACCTTATGTGGTGCGCCCTTGTCAAAGTCCTGTCCCGTATTTGGGTCGGGGGTCGGAGGTAATCAGAGGAGAGTACTAAGTACTCAAGTGCGAGGAAGGAGTAGAGACTAGTTTCATATTCGAACTGAACTGTACAGAGCTCGGAGTTACAGTTTATATACTAAGTCCTATGCGGAGATTACTAAGGAGAACGTTACGATTTCCTAGGTATTGGTAAGAAGATGAGTAAGGAGATCGGAGGAGTTGAACTCCGAGGCTATGCCCCGGTCATAGAGAAAACCGGATACTGTGCACCCTTGCTGAGTCAGAGTGCTTCAAATGAGTAAGCAAGGATGACAGAAAAGGAATCTATACTATAATAGGAAAGTCCGATAGCTCCAGGTCACGTTCTCTAGGAGAACGCATCGGAGATCGTAAGAAACGTGGAATGGAGTTAGGAGTTGCACTTAGCGAAAACTTGGGATATGACAGTATCCCCCTTTTAGGCCTGAACCCCTGAAGGCCTAAGCGGAGGGCCAAGCGAGAACAAAAGATCGGAGTTTGAATTCCGCTGGTCCACACTCCCAGGGTATAAAAACCATTCGGGCGCCGGCTTTGCTTCTCTATCTCGATTTCCTACCATGTCTGCTCCTAGCTACGACATCGCCGATCCTACCACCTGGTCCGAGGAGCAGCTCGCCGAAGGCGAGGACGACAGCGAGCAACTCACCAAAACCAAGTACGACGAATGCCACCGTCACGTTAAGGAGAAGAAGGAGGCCGAATGGATGGCTCGCGAGGAGGAGGAGAGGAAGGCACGTGAGGCCGAGGAATGGAGGTTGGCGGAGGAATGGAGGGTGGTGGAGGAGCTCGCGAGGCAAAAGGTGCGTGGCTACATTCTACGCCACAGGCTTGGGCTGACCGGAGTTAGGCGGAGGAAGTCCGCCGTCAGCAGTCAGTGGCCCAGGGCAAGAAGAGGGCCCTCGAGCACTCAGAGTGCAAGCGGTGCACGAACCTCGGTCTCAAGTGTGAGCTCGGGACCGGGAAGTCCAAATCATGCGTCGCTTGCCAGCGGGGCAAGCAGAAGTGCGAGCGACCCGGCGAGGAGAAGCCCGAGTGCAAGAGGAAGAAGGCGCAAGTGGAGGAGGTTCCATCGGAGGCCGCGGGTCTGAGTAAGTCCCGGAGGAGGGTGAGGGAGGCGGAGAGCGATGACGACAGCGAGGCGGCGGACGCTGAGGAGGCCAACGCCTCTGCCGCAGCCATTGGAGATGGCTTCGATCGTCTGGACCGCCGACTCCGGCTCCAGAACAACCTTCTCCGGGAGCTGCTGACGCTCAAGAGCGACGAGATGGCGATTCGGAGGGACGGAGTTCGGATGAGGAACGAGGAGATGGAGCTTCGATGCGAGGAGCTCTCCCTTAAGTGGAAGGAGCTGAAGTTGCTCCAGTGGAGGGTAGAGGCGAAGTACGGGAAGATGAAGAAGCGAGCGGACGCGGGAGTGGGGTGTGAGCATGCGGTGGAGGAGGACGCGGAAAAAACGGCGGAGAAGGAGAAGGAGCAGGAGGAGGTCTCGGAGAAGGAGAAAGGGGTCGACAACGAGGAGGGGGAGAAGGAGAGGAGCGAAGAGTCCGGGGGCGAAGAGGATGCAGACGGAGGTGATGTGGAGATGGGGTCGTAGGTAGTTCGTCGCCTCCGGTAGATAGTTTTGAATGTGATCGCTGTATTCGTCCGGAGTTGGTGTGGAGTAGTGACCGGAGTAAGCGGAGATTGATAGAGACTTAAACAGAATTAGCCCCTTCAGTTGTGGTAGGGTTGAGCACCGCCACAGCCACAGCCACCTCTATGCGATCTACTGCTCTATCCCTGGCTAGTAACCAGCGGCTATAGATCCAGCAGAAAGCCAGGACCAGACTGAGAGAAACGCATACGAATGTAACTACCAAGACTGTAGTATGTTGAGTAGTGGTAAGGGTAGAGTCCATAACGTTTCTTTTGCTAGTGGTATGGTGGAGGCGATTGTTGTGGGAGAGAAACAAGAGCTAAACGTTTAAACAGTGGTTTTTATCTAGTAAAGCGGTATGTAAGTGGGGCTCTGTTCATAGGGCATAAATATGTAATGAGAATCAGGGTTGTTCCTGAACAGGGACATGCCCTGGTTTCTCCGGATATCGGAGATGGAAGTCCTGGACTAACTCGGAGGCGTGTCCTAACTCGGTAGCTAGTAGCCAGGATGTTTCTTCGTCGGTCCCTTCATATCCGGACCATCGGACTAGGTAGAGGAGTTTACAATTGCGTCGGCGGCGGTCTATCTTGGAGTCAAGGATCTCGGAGATCTCGTACTCTGGTTCGCCGTCGACTTCGATTGGAGGGGGCGGAGTTTGCGTGCGGTTAGGGATAACATTGGGTACTGCTGGTTCTAATTGGGATACATGGAAGACCGGATGTACGGACTTCATGGTGTCAGGTAGTCGGAGTGTATAGGAGTGGGTTCCTGGCTTTGCAATGACTGTATACGGACCAAGGTTCTTTTCGGAGAGCTTCTTGGATGGGCGAGTAGAGCGAAAGTACTTTGCTTTTACAAAGACTTGGTCTCCTATTTGAATGTCCGGTGCCGGACTTCGTTTGGCGTCAGCAGGGCCTTGGTAACGTTTCTGGGCAGCAGCCATTTCTTCGCGAAGGAATTCATGGAGGGAATCTAAGTCGACGGAGTACTCGCGAGCTTGTTCGGAGGTGAGGTCCCTTTCGGGATGGACGGAGATGTTGGGGTGATAGCCCTTGTTGGCGAAGAACGGGGATACTCCTGTAGTAGCGTTCGGAGCATTATTGTAGGCGAACTCCGCAAGGGGCAGGAGTTCGGACCAGTTGTCTTGCTGGTAGTTACAGTAGATGCGTAAGTACTGTTCCAATGTTTGGTTCATTCGCTCGGTTTGACCATCCCCCTCCGGGTGATAACCGGAGGTGAAGTGGAGTCGGATGTCAAGGGCCTTGCCAAGGGACCTAAAGAAGTGCGAGACGAACTCGGAGCCTCGGTCGGAGGTGATGTGGGAGGGAACTCCATGCTTGGAGAAGACGTGAAGTAGGAAGAGTTTGGCTAACTCCGGGGAGGTGATGGTATCGTGTGTTGGGATAAATACACATTGCTTTGAGAGTCGATCGACTACGACTAGGATAGAGGTAAAACCGGAGGACGGAGGGAGTTGTTCGATGAAGTCCATGGAAATGGAGTTCCATGGCTTCTCGGGGATGGGGAGTTGCTTGAGGAGTCCATAGGGCTTATGTCTAGGGACTTTTGCTCTAGCACAGGATGTGCAGGAGGAGACATAGTCCTTTACGAAGGTTCGGACCCCTGGCCAGGTATATTCCCGTCGAACAAGCTCTAATGTCCGGTTTTGTCCGAAATGTCCTGAGAGCGGGTGGTCGTGTTTGTATCGGAGGACTCGAAGACGAAGATCATTTGCATCGGGGACATAGATGCGGTTGTCCAGTCGGAGGAAACCTTCGGAGTCAACTGACCAACGGGAGTCAGGGGCTTCAGGAGCGGACATGTGAATGCTAGCCAGTGGATCGCTAGGTAGTGCAGTGAGTATATCGGAGTGGAGTTGTTCCTCGTCGAACAAGGAACTGGAACGGAATACAGGAGCTGCTAAGGATGTAGCTCGGAGGGACGATGCGAGCTGCTCCTGGGTAAAGACAGGGCGGAAATTGTGAGGGTTGACGCGAGCATAGTCCTTATCCCCCTCTTTGGGATAGACGTCCCATCGGCGAGTGAGGGCATCGGGCTTAGCTCCGAGGCGTCCGGGGCGAAAACGGACGATCATATTGAACTGGGAGAGGAACTCCGACCACCGAGCCTGCCGGCGAGTCAGGAGCTTAGTCGTCGCAAAGTACTCAAGGTTCTTGTGGTCGGTGACGACGTCGATCGGAGTGCCAGCCCCTTCTAGGTAGTGACGCCAAGTCCGAAAGGACTCGTGGATAGCGAGGAGCTCTTTGTCATGAGTGTCATAGTTTAGCTCCGGGGCGGACAAAGTCCGAGAGTAGAAAGCCACAGGGCGGACTTCGTCATCCGGGCAACGGATGGAGAGGATGCCAGCAATGGCATAGTCGGAGGCATCGGTCTCAATGATCAGCGGAGCGTCGGGCATCCAGTGCGTCAGAATGGGGGCAGAGGTAAAAGCGTCCTTGAGGGCCTGAAAGGCCGAGCGACAGGAGTCGTCGAAAGACCACGGAGTTCCTTTACGAGTAAGGCGGGTTAAAGGAACGACAATGTCGGAGTAATTATGGATAAAACGCCGGTAGAAGTTGGCAAATCCTAGGAAGGACTGGATGTCCTTAACTTTACGAGGTTCGGGCCAATCTTGGATGGACTTGACCTTCTCCGGTGACATAGTAAGTCCGGAGGGCGAGAGCTGGTAACCCAAGTATTCAGTGGAGTCGGTGTGGAACTCACACTTTTCGGGCTTTGCATAAAGTCCATGCGTGCGGAGCCTACGGAGGATTTCACGGACATGCTCCTTGTGGGAGGCCATATCGGCGGAGTAGATTAGGATGTCGTCCAGGTAGACTATAACACAGACATCTAGGAGGTCGGCGAAGATTGTATTGACAAACCGCTGGAATGCCGCAGGAGCGTTTGTAAGTCCGAACGGCATAACCAACCACTCGTAGGAGCCATAGCGAGTGCGGAAGGAAGTTTTCCATTCGTCTCCTTCTGCGATGCGGACTAGGTGATAGGCGTGCCGGAGATCAATCTTGGTGTAGATTGTAGCACGGCTCGGGGCATCGAGGAGATCGGAGATGCGGGGCAGTGGGTAGCGGTCTTTCTTCGTGATCTTGTTTAGTCCTCTGAAGTCAACGCAGAGGCGGAGGGAACCATCCTTTTTGCGGACAAAGAGGACCGGAGCGGCGTGGGAGGAAGAGGAGGGTCGGATAAATCCGATGGAGAGGTGCTCATCGAGGAACGCTCGGAGGGACTCGAGTTCGGAGGGGGAAAGGGAGTAGGTGGTACCCAGCGGAGGACTAGCTCCTTCTTCGAGTTCGATCTTGAGGTCATGCTCGCGATGGGGCGCTAAGGTATCCGCCCTTTGCTTACTGAAAACATCGGCGAAGTCATGGTACTCCGGAGGGACTCCGGAGAGATTGATCTCTTCAGGCGCAGAAGAGGTGGAGCGTAGATGGGTATCTTGAGGACGGAGTTGCAGGCTATACTGCACGGAGCCTTCTAGGCGACAGGCCAGAGCAAACGCAGGTGCGCTTACTAGTGCAATATGGGGAGCCTTGCGGTCGGAGAAACTCGGTGGATCAGGGGAGGGAGTTTCAGCCTGGACCGGAGGGGTCGGAGGCTGCGGAGGAGAGCTCGGCTTTGTTGGCATGGGCTGCTCAGGTGAACGGAAAGAGATACTGCTCGAAACCCAATCAATCAACGGATTGTAGCGGGTGAGCCAGTTGTGTCCGAGTACAAGGGAGCAGGAGCCATCCAACGGAGTGACATAAAATGTCGTCGGAGTGATATCACCGGTTTCGAAACGGACATGGAGATTGATTGCTCGAGTAATGGTGGAGTTCGAGGTCCCGTCGAAGAGTCGGAGTTGTAGCGGAGGCACGGGGTAAGTTGAAAGATTATGGTCATTAATAAATGTTGTATCTATAAAACAATCGGAGGAACCAGAGTCTATGAGAGCGGAGAACGAGGGAATAGGATAAGAAGCTAAAGAGACGGAGGGCATAAGGGACTTGGGATCGGAGAGAGCGGACGCATTGAGTCTAATCTCCTTGGGTGCACGGTCAGGTTCAACGCGACCTCCTACCCGTGCGGAGTCACGGAGGTCGCTGATTATTTTTTTGTCTCCGAGGAGACCTCCGGTTGGGTTTCCGGAGCCTTGGTAGAGGCAGCGCGAGCTTTGGATGCTCTGGAGGTGGACTTAGGGCATTCCTTGGCCATGTGTCCGCTGCTTCCACAGAACATGCAAAGTTTATTGTCGAAGCGCCTTTTGCGCTCTGCGGCAGTGAGTTTACCGTCGCTCCCTAATTTGGAGGAGAGGTCGGGCTTCGGAGTTGTGGAGGTGGCTTTACCCTTGGACTCCTTGGAGTCCCTAGAGTCTTTCGAGCCACCGGAACTAGGTGTGAAGGAGGACGAGGTGGAGGGCTTGTCGGAGTTCTTCGAGGAGGAGGTAGAGGGTTTGGCTTGTCGGTTTACCTCGGACTTGCGCTCCCAATACCTGGCATCTATGGCATGGGCGAGAGTGCGCAGTCCCTCGATCGTCGGAGGCTTGCCAATTCGGGAGATTTCATCCTTGATACGGTCGGGGAGACCGTTGTAAAAGTGGTGCCGGAGGGCGCCTCCTCCATAACCTCGGACTTGGGAGGCGAGGCGATTGAACTCCACGACGTACTTATTGATGCGCTGTCCGTCCTTCATTGATAGGTGGTCTAATTGGTGCTTGGCATCTCCGACCGGATTGTGCGGACCGAAGTTCGTCTGGAGTTCTTTGACGAACTCCTTGTAGCTGTCCATCCAGATCGGACGGAGGTCCGGATCTACCATTTCTAGGAGATCGGGCTCGAACCATTCGAGGGCGATCCCTTTGAGGTACGACTGGGCAAATGTAACCTTTGCTCAGTCCGATGCGAAGGCTCTGGGTCGGTCTTGAAAATTCAGCTCGCATTGTACGAGAAAGACTCGGAGTTTGCGAGGATCTGTGCCATCAAACTGGTCTGGTTCTCGGACTTTCATTCGTTGGCTAGACTCAGAGGTGGAGGGATGCCGGGAGGACTTGGCTAGACTTTCTATGGCGTTAGCCAAGTGGGTGAGGGCGTCCTTGGGTACACAGGCTTCGGGGCTCGTCGAGTAGCTATGGACTAGCTCATCGATCTCATCTTCGTCGGGGTCTCTAGGGTCATCTCCTGGGTTTTCCCCCAGGTCTGCTTGGCCTTCGGGGGGTTCTCCTGCTGCCGGAGTTTCGTATATGTTGTTTGAGTGACGACTGGGCAGAGTTGCTCTATTAGCAGAGGTCCTAGAGGGGATTGATGGGGGCGGAGATGAGGGTCTGTTGTGGAGTCCCACAGCAGAGATGGAATCATGTGGTTGTGGACGAGCTGTGAAGCTGAAGTGCGTGGTGCTAGTATCTTTGAGAGGGACGTCAAAGATGGATATGCTGCCTTCTTTCGGGGTTGGGATTGGGCCAGCACAGGGAAGCTTTTGTGCTGCCAATTTTGCTTTTGCGCGAGTGGCCATGAGGACTTGTGACAAGTGGGAGTTCGAATATACTGTTAAGTCCGGGTCGACTCCTGAGGGGAACTCCGAAACTTCGGAGTTCTGGATGGATGGGACGTTGGCTTCACCTTATGTGGTGCGCCCTTGTCAAAGTCCTGTCCCGTATTTGGGTCGGA
>JBBPMY010000798.1:0-11593 GCA_038090615.1 Phylloporus gajari
TGCAAAGAAGGACCAGCTATCTCGACCTCGTCAAACTCGGATCCCCTCAGGTCGTCGATCGTGACTGACCCTTATCCAGGAGTTCCGAGTCAACCTAAAGGAATTCGAGCGTGTGCGACGACGGTTTATTATACGGGAACGTACTCGGTCTGTTAGTATAGCGATTACTCCGGTTGCGCCCGGGATATTCTCTAAAAGCCATCTTCTCTCGCATGCACGGTCCTCTGGCCAGATGACCGACTAGTGTATGGCCAACCGTGTTGGAGCGATCGATCGCAAGTTCGTGAACACACCTCTAATTCATGTTTACTCTGCAGAAGTCCCATTGCATCGGGACCAAGATTGCGACAGACGACGATCTTGTAACGTGGGCTGCTATACTACCAATGTTAGTTGTGCTGTTGAGGAATTATCGCAAGCGAATAACCCGGATTGCGCCATCGTTCGCTTTGCCCCAAACTTGAAGGTGGCCGCTACTGCTGGGACAGAGAAGATTCGGAGTCTTGATATCATCAGCTTGCACACCAAGCAATATCTGGAAGTCGGACTAGGGACACCCCGTGGTAAAATTGCAGAGGTAATTTACGGGAGTCGAGATCAATAATTTCTTGCCATGGTCTATAGTCGACTACTCGCGAAACCAAATCACTATTCGCCAGTGTTATCGTCCATAACAGCGTCTGCGTCAGGTGAATCTTCAGATTGTTCAACTCCAATGCTGCCCGCAGGTCTCCAAACACTCCCAATTGTGGCTTTCCAGAGCCGAACACGGCCATCATTACCAGCTGACGAGAGAACGGTTCTAAGGCACATGTCAGTAATTCAGAGGGATGCTTCACGATAGAGATCAGACCCTGTTATGTTCCATTCTACTCGACCAACGGTAGACCTGGAGCAGAAATCAGCATAAGATCGCAGGGAAGAAGACAGACAAACTTGTGTTGATCAAAGTCTGCAACGATCGTACCCGTCCATCTGGGCTCCCCCTCCGTCTCAGCATCTTCGTTGTCTTCGGCCGGTTTCACTCTCCAAATTCTCACATGACCATCTCTTCCTCCGGTCGCAAGGAGGTGATATGACCGTCCACAGGACGGGGCCCACGCAACAGAAGTGATCGCATACGGTGTTGGGATCTCCCCGTCGCCGGACGGACCTGAGCTCGGCTCTGCTTGCTTGGGAGCGCTTGGAGCCGGGTCGAGAGTCAGCAGCGTCGTTGGACGGCGGGAAGGTGATACTTGTATGATCTGAAGAGGGTCAAAAATAAGTTTAAAGAGTGGTGATAACAACTTGCCTTGATAGTTCCAGTGACACCACAGCCTGCCGCAAGGACTTCGCCCCAATACCTCTCTTTACACCACGATATACACCAACCACCGTCGGCTTCCCGATTCCCCAATCCAGGCCTCTGTTGTAACGGAATCTGTGATTGTTGCAGTGCCTGGGCGACCAAAGATGCAGAAGCACCCTCGAGTGTTGCGTTTGTTTGGGTAGGCGTCGCGAATGCGACCGAGTGTGACGAAGGAGAAGACACAGACGGGAGCGTCGTAACATCTACTTCCTCGCAGAGTTGCCAGGTAGCCAACGAAGATTGTTCCAGACATTCGTATATTCGGAGATGGTTGTCAGACGAGACAGTTGCCTGGATGGTGTCTAGATAGAGGAATGGCATCAAATACAGATTGATACTTACCAGCTTCAGTCCAAAATGATGTGGAGCGAATTCCACTGCTCTTACTGTACCACGCGCGTCAAGTAAGACAGCCCTTTCTACCCATCTCGAGGGAGAGCTACTACTCGATAGTGCTTGTATATGGACCGATCCGTTGGACTGGACGTCTCCACTAGTGGCAAAAGAGGTCTGCTCCCAAATCTTGACAGTGCGGTCGAACGATGCAGACGCAATGATTGTGCCGAACTCTGGGTGGGCCCAGCTCACTCTTGAGATGGCGGCATCATGTGCCTACAGAGAAAACGCGTTGATACGTCGCAGGCGACAATGGGGAAAGAAAACGAGAAACCTTCCATTCATCTTCGACATTCCATGCCCCTTCGGTTTCGTCCAGCTGCCAAATTTTGATTCTGAGGTCGATTGAAGTAGCTGAAATACGTTGGAGTTGAATCTTACCGTTGGTCGAGGCTGCAGGTGGCGAGATGGAGCCCATAATAATCATAGGACAAGTCAGTCACTAGATCGTCGTGTGCACTCTGTATGAGGCCAGTTTGGATCATAGCAGCAGCTGTTCAACATGCGTTCAGTTCGACCAAGCTTGGCACTTGCGGCTACAGTCCGTGCTTATGTAATCAAAATGGCGGTAGAGCTCGATCAAACTCGGTTATAGAGAAATCAGTCACTAGTCAAATCTCTTAAATAATAACATAGAACGACTCGAATCACAGTAATACAGCGTCAACGGGGATACCAGGTGTCCTGCACCGGACTACGATTAGCGTAACCAAAGGCTATAGTCATTGCCGTATTCCATGGCAACTATGTGCTGCTTCCTGATGGTAAGCAAAATTACACGGCTGTGAACGGATGTGGCTTGATACAATTTAGAAACACTCAACGTACCTGGCTTGAAGGGACAGTTCGAAAACTTGTCTTCTAGGTCAGAGAATTTGTCCAGCCACTTGTCCAATGTCTTGGTGAATTCAGCATGCGAGACCTCAGTGCGTGACGCTTTGGTGAGTGTGTGTGGTGTGCTTTTCCAGAATATTGTGAAAGAAGACCCAATTAGGTTACGGATTACGCTATGCAATTCCTTTGGCCACTGATCGTTCAAGCAGGCCTTGAACTCGTCGCTTGCGACGATCCGCATCCCGGCGTTGTCATGCCTAATGGCAAAGAACTTTTGGCCAGCGATGTTCTCAGTGTTCCCGTCGGCCCACTCAGCATATTTGCTAGGCCAATTTCTCAAGTGGGGTAATCTTCCTGAACCGATAGGCTGAGCAAAACCTCTTTCATCAGCTGTACGCAACTCCGTTTCAGAGAGCGGCCCTGCATAAGAGAAAAAAAATAACAGAAGCACGTAGAGGAAGGATTCCACGTCGTCAAATTGTGTGTGCCGGCCACCTGAAAGGACATTGTAGGAAATGTACGGAAACGTCCCCTACATATTATGTACCAGTTAAATCCATAACTACGAGAAGTTGTTAACTGCGTACCGTTCTTAGCCCCTTAACAGGCCCCGTGTTATCGAGTTCGGAATCGGGGTCGCTCTCAACGAACTCGGCGTCTTGATATATATGTTCGAGCGGCATGGCAGGTGTGGGCTCTTCGGGCTCTTGCAAGATTGCCATGTCAAAGTCGATCAGGTATCCTCGCTCGTCTCCGGGTCGACGCGCGAGAACGATATTGTTCTCGCTGATGTCCCGATGCAATACGCCGATGCTCGTGAGATATTCATGACCTTCCATAACAGTGAGCTAGCACCCTTGCACACACAAACAGAAACGTACCTTTCAGCGCTCCTCGCAGTCCTCGTACAAAATCATGTACACCCCAAAAGTATTTCACCGGACGCTTCAACTCGGACATGGATATAGACAATGCTCGGTTCTCGACCCCAAGCTTTTCGATCTGATGATCCAAGAATCCCCGGATCACGCCGAGTGTCGTGCATTCCTTGCCACATATCTCTGCCTTGAATACCCTTACGATGTGTTGATATATGACTACTTGATAAGAAGTGACAACATACCTAATTGGTACTATCAAATTCGGGTGACGATCGTTGTTCACCAGCTTTTCCATTACCGCGTCTTGTTCCGCCTCGCGCCCGAGATCTTGCCACGCCATTTTCAACGCCAATAGCTTGCTGTCGTCACGAAGATCAACGACACAAAAGACAGTCGTTCCACGTCCGCGAATAGAGCTAGTCGTGAACAAGATCCCAATGCACAGATGGCCATACACGCGTATCGGGTAGAATACGTAACGGTCTGCTTTCACGGCCTCCTCGTCAGTCTTGCGTTTCTTCGTGCTCGTTTCTCCATCGTTCCTTTCTGTTTCGGAGTAAGATCTCTTCGAAAGCACGGAGGCCTGGACCGGTTGTTCTCCGCGAGCAGCCGAGGTAGTGCGGGGGCGGGAAGGAGCGATAGTAAATACCTCTCTGAAAAGAGGACTCGGGGCTGAGAATATTTGATCTTTCTTCGCTCTTGAGAAGGACGAGCGGTGGCTGACATTTCGGAGAACACACGCTTGTTCCTTGCCTTGAAGCTCCACGTTCGGATTGTGCCCCAAGTCAGAGTGGTCCGCCAATGCGAGGCCAAGCAAGATTCGTATAAATTCGATGCAACCCCGTCCGTCCGAAAGCATCACGTCTAGTCGTTCCGTTCCGCTACCTTCTCCTCGCAGGAGGACCGCCTTGTCCTTGGTGACCGCCATTCCGAGTATATAGTGCACCCACGGTTGTGCACGTTTCAGTCCGCGTGCGTACCGTTGAACCTGTTCGATGCCCGCTGTGACGTCCTTGTTCTTGGACTCGCCGACCATGCGCGCGGCAGTAAAGTTGACATACTTCTGGTCGACCGACTTAAAGTCTGACGAGAATGCTTCGATAGGCAGCAGTAAGAAGTCGGGCCTCATGTCCTCTCCGTCGGGTTCATACGATAGAGGTACGGCGTGTGTCTTGTCCTTTGGGGCTGCGAGCCGATGACGCAATGCTTTGTGCTCGGTGGCTAGTCTTGACTTTGCGAATTCGAAGGCACGATCAGTGATACTGTTCATGAAGGCGACGAGATCGTCTTCTTTCAGAGGTTCCCCAGGGAATGTCATCCACTTGAACTTGTACTTGGTCGCCTTCTGCTTTCCTTTTCCCTTCGTATCGGTTTCGTTCGCTTTTTTATCGGTACCTGTGGACGTTCCTGGATTTCCGACTTCCGTATTACGACTATCGCAGTCGTACAGGTCCGCATCCTCGAACGCTTGTTCAATGGCCCGTTTGACGTCGGCCGATCCTGGAAGAAGAGGAACTTCGAGGCCACGGTTTCCACGAGTGCCAGTGTCTTCCGAGACTAGAACAACGTTCTTTTGGATGAAATTTTCTAGAATGTCTTTTGCCAACTCAGTCGACACGATGTGGCCAAAGATGTGGTCGGCGAGATCAAGCATGAGGTATCGAGCCTTGGCCAGCTCGTGCGCGATGGCTTCGTCCACAGGTGTACGGGTATGTGGCTGTCCCGGGTATCTATTCGCAGCAGTCTTTTTCGGAGGTGAGGGATTGTTTATCGTGCGAGCGGGCTCTTCCACCCTGTCCTCGCTATTTCGACAGCCAGTCATGTTTCGCTGGAAGAGCCACGATTAAGATCGACCAAGTAGAATTGAGATAAACGTACGATGATATTAAGGATTCGCGTGTGCTTTATCGAGCTTGCTACGGAGCTGGTTGGATCATGAGCATGTGACGACGTCGTAGCAGCCATTAGGTAGGGTAAGAGAATACAAGTTTTAGAGTGAGAATGAGGATAGTTGTCAAAAAAAACTGGACTCACCGTGTGTCTTATACTGAACCGAAGTGAGTGATGGACGGTTGTCAGTTGTGGATGTTGTGGACGTGAAGATAGACACGTCGCGTATGTGGCTGTGCTACGTTGATGTCGTCCAAATCATTCACTGCCAAACTAGAGTTCATCGAATCTCTCGCGAAGACGCGATAAACACGGTCGCGGCTGGTTCCAAGTAATGTTCAAATGTTCACCGGCGGACTCTGGCAGACAACTATGGTAGGCGATACTGGTACTACTATGCTTCAGACCTGGGGGCACGTCAACCACGCGAATGACAGATGATCTTGCGCCCTATCAAACACTAATACCACAATTCTCTCACAGCAACGCGACCACGAGTCCGCTCAGAGCAGGTAATAAGATGTTTCAGCAGCTCTCTATCGGACTCTGGATTGGTCCACGATCGTCTGACCATCCCTGAAAATATCCATTCAGTTGATCTCACCGGCTCGTCCCACCATTTTTAGATCGAGTACACCCTGTGTGTCCCCTTTCTCACTGCCCCGCGCGGCGTGTTTGGACGAGTTACGTATGTGCTTCGTCTGGGTGACACTTGACTCGGAGAGAACTATATTCAGCGAACCCAACCCGTGGAATACACGTACTAGTAGAAGCTGTGCGTACCGTATCAGTATGTTCATCCCATCGCCATTGTCATTGTCGAGAACGACGCTCGTCCAACCACGGCATGAACTCATCATGTGATGGTGCCTTTGAAGTTGTCCATCTCACTATTGGCAATGGCAAGGTATTCGACCCGAGAAACCAGAACCGTGGAGCATATTGATCTACATACATATCGAAGTCTAAATGGTATTTGGACTACGATCTAATATCTACCCCTCACTAAATAGCATGTAACCAGACGTCAAATCCCATGACCAGTCGCTCCAATAACTTAGTACGCCCTCTAGTGATATCCTTTTTCCTAGGACAACTATCAACAATGCATTAGACACCGACGACGACGCCCTTGGTCGTTCGATCTATACAGCTGCCCCGGAGTTGCGGGCGACGCTTGGCGCAGATCCGAACCGACGCCTAGATCTGTCCCATGACGATATCAATTCGCGCATAACGGGACTGCCAACGTGCAAGGCACATCCTCAGAGTTGGGGTCGGCTCAGATGACATGTCCGGTTTGATTATACACGTACTTATATGTCATCCACGCGTACGAAAAGATCTTATTACCCCTCCCATAGACAAGATGCATGCCATCTTGATATCTGCATCGTGCAGTGCCTGACCCCACCTGAACGAAAGACATGGAGAAGGTGGAGACAAGCGATTCAGAGCATCGCTGAGAGTACTCGACAGAAATGTTCGCTTATTAGTGTACTGGCAAGAACTCCATGTGAAAGCCTTTTGAATGGTGCTGTAACAATGCGACGGTTTGATCGTCATGTAGTACAGTAAACCTGATGCGTCGGACTCGGACTTCAAGAGACCGATTGTAACCCGGTCAGAGAAGTTTAGTTGGAGCGTATTCCAGCAGTGTATTATACATACAAAATATCACTAGGTGAAGGAACGAGAATAACAATTATAAGAGCGTCAACTTGTTACAACAAAGTTAGATACTGTAGGCTCTTTCATTCTA
The DNA here is from genome assembly GCA_038090615.1 of Phylloporus gajari. Taxonomy (NCBI): domain Eukaryota; kingdom Fungi; phylum Basidiomycota; class Agaricomycetes; order Boletales; family Boletaceae; genus Phylloporus; species Phylloporus gajari. The sequence continues at coordinate 7,112 of JBBPMY010000798.1, forward strand.
TGACGAGCTCCCTGATCGAAGACAAAACCTTGTGAAATGCGGCTCGACACGAAACGAAATACCAGCGTACCTTGTTGAAAGGGACAATTTGAATGCTTGTCTTCAAGCTCGGCGTGTTTATCTAGCCACACGTCCAACGTCTTCACAAATTCGTCATGGGTGACTTCTGTGCGTGACCTTTTCTCAAGCGTGCGCCGCGTGCTTTTCCAAAAGATAGTGAAGCAAGACAAGATGAGGTTGCGGATCGGTTTGTGCATCTCCTTTGGCCATTGATTGTCGAGAGACACCACAAATTCGGGACTTTTAATGAGTTCCGTTACGCCATTGTAATCCAAGATAGCAGCTTTCTTCCGGTCAGCTATATATCGCACGTTACCATCCGCCCAATCGGCATACTCCTTTGGCCAGTTTCTCATGTGGGGCAGTCTTCCTGAACCAATAGGCTGAACAAAGCCGTTTTCGTCGGCCGTGCGCAGTTCCGTATCAGAAAGTGGCCCTGCGTACGAGAAAAAGAATAATAGGAGGACGTAGAGGAAGGATTCCACGTCATCAAATTGTGTGTGCCGGCCACCTGAAAGAACATTGTAGGAGATGTATGGAAACGTCCCCTATTACGCTAGTTAGACTGTAGTAGGACGAAGTGGATGAGCTGCGTACCGTTCTCAACCCTTTTACAGGTCTCATTCTGTCGAGTTCAAGATCGGGGTCGTTATCGACGTCCTCACGATGTCGAGGTGAATATTCAAGGGGTACGGCTGGTGTGAGCTCTTCGGGTTCTTGCAAGATTGCCATGTCAAAGTCGATCAAGTATCCTCGCTCGTCTCCGGGTCGACGCGCGAGAACGATGTTGTTCTCGCTGATGTCTCGATGTAATACACCGATGCTCGTGAGGTATGCATGACCTTCCATAATACTACATTAGCATCCTTGCACTCATAAAGAAAAAACATACCTAGTATCGCTCCTCGCAGTCCTCGTACGAAATCATGCACGCCCCAAAAGTATTTTACCGGACGCTTCAACTCGGACATGGATATGGTCAGCACCCGGTTCTCGACCCCCAGTTGCTCGATTTGATGACCCAGGAGCCCTCGGATAGCATCGAGAGTCGTGCACTCCTTTCCATATCTCTCTGCCTTGAATATCCTTATAACGTGTTAATATATACTTGTCAGATCAACGGAGACGACATACTTGATCGGCACGATCACATTCGGGTGACGATGACAGTTCATCAGCTTTTCCATGACCGCATCTTGTTCTGCCGCGCGCCCGAGATCTTGCCATGCCATTTTCAACGCCAATAGCTTGCTGTTGTCACGAAGATCGACGACACAGAACACAGTCGTTCCACGTCCGCGAATGGAGCTCGCTGTGAACAAGATTCCGATGCATAGATGGCCGTATACGCGTATCGGGTAGAAAACATAGCGGTTTGCTTTCACCGTCTCCTCGTCAATCTTGCGTTTCTTTGTGCTCGTTTCCCCATCATTGCATTCCGTATCAGAGTAAGATCTCTTCGACAGTATGGAGGACTGAACAGGTTGTTCTCCGCAAGCAGCGGACGCAGCGCGGGGCTGGGAAGGAGCCATGGTCAATACTTCTCTGAGAAGTGTATTTGGAGCCGAGAACGCCTCGCCCTTCTTCGTCCGTGAAAACCCCGAGCGATGGCTAACGTTCCTGAGAACACACGCTTGTTCCTTGCCTTGAAGCTCCACGTTCGGATTGTGCCCCAAGTCAGAGTGGTCCGCCAATGCGAGGCCAAGCAAGATTCGTATGAATTCGATGCAACCCCGTCCGTCCGAGAGCATGAGTTCTAGTCGTTCCGTTCCACTGCCCTCTCCTCGCATGAGGACCGCCTTGTCCTTGGTGACCGCCATTCCGAGTACATAGTATACCCACGGTTGTGCACGTTTCAGTCCGCGTGCGTACCGTTGAACCTGTTCGATGCCCGCCGCGACATCCTTGTTCTTCGACTCGCCGACCATGCGCGCGGCAGTAAAGTTGACATACTTTTGGTCGACCGACTTGAAGTCTGACGAGAACGCTTCGATGGGCAGCAGTAAAAAGTCGGGCCTCATGTCCTCTCCGTCGGGTTCGTACGATAGCGGTACGGCGTGGGTCTTGTCCTTCGGGGCGGCGAGCCGATGACGCAGTGATTTGTGCTCGGTGGCTAGCCTTGACTGCGCAAATTTGAAGGCGTAATCGGTGATGTTGTTCATGAAGGCAACGAGATCGTCCTCTTTCAGAGGTTCCCCAGGAAACGTCATCCACTTGAAATTGTACTTGGTCACCTTCTGCTTTCCTTTTCCCTTCGTATCGGTCTCGTTTGCTTTTCCATCTGTATCTGTAGACGTTCCTGGATTACCGTCGCCGATTTCCATGTTACGACTATCGCAGTCGTACAGGTCCGCATCCTCGAACGCTTGTTCGGTGGCCCGTTTGACATCAGTCGATCCCGGAAGGAGAGGAACCTCGAGACCACGGTTGCCACGAGCACCAGTGTCTTCCAAAACGATAACAACATTCTTTTCGATGAAATGGTCTAGAATATCCTTTGCCAAGTCGGTCGACACGATGTGGCCGAAGATGTGGTCGGCGAGATCGAGCATGAGGTATCGAGCCCTGGCCAGCTCGTGCGCGATGGCTTCGTCCACAGGTGTACGGGTATGCGGTTGTCCCGGGTATCTATTCGCGGCCGTCTTTTTCGGAGGTGAGGGATTGTTTATTGTGCGAGCGGGCTCTTCCACCCTGTCCTCGCTACTTCGAAAACCGGTCATGTTTCGCTGAAATAATCATGATCACGATTGACTTAGTAGAGAGATGAGATAAACATACGATGGTATTAAGGATTCGCGTGTGCTTTATCGAGCTTGCTACGGAGCTGGTTGGATCGTGAGCACGCAACGACGTGGTAGCAGCCATTAGGTAGGGTAAGAGAACGCGAGTTTCAGAGTGAGAATGAGGATAGTTGTCAAAAAAACTGAACTTACCGTGCGTCTTATACTGAAATGAAGTGGGTGATGGATGGTTGTCAGTTGTGGATGTTGTGGACGTGAAGATGGACGCGTCGCGTATATGGCTGTGCTACGTTGTTGTCGTCCAAATCATTCACTGCCAAACTAGAGTTCATCGAATCTCTCGCGAAGACGCGATAAACACGGTCGCGGCTGGTTCCAAGTAATGTTCAAACATTCACCAGCGGACTCTGGCAGACAACTACGGTAGGCAATACTGGTACTCATACTATGCTTCAGACCTGGGTGCACACCAACCACATCTTGCGCCTTATCAAACACTAGTACCACAATTCTCTCACAACGACGCAATCACGAGTCCGCTTAGAGCAGGTAAACAGATGTTTCAGCAGCTCTGACTTCTGTCTTGTGCCCATAGACTCTGGATCGAGCCACAATCGTCTGACCATCCCTGAAACTGTCCATTCAGTTGATCTCACCGGCTCGTCCCACCATTTTAGATCGAGTACATCATGTGTGTCCCCTTTCTCACTGCCCCGCGCGGCGTGCCATTTGGGCAAGTCACGTATGCGCTTCGTCTGGGTAATACTAATACTTGACTCGGAGAGAAACTATATTCGGCGAACCCAACCTGTGGAATGCGCGTCGAAGCGCGCACTGTATCGGTATGTTCATCCCATCGCCATTGTTTTTGGTGAGAACGACGCTCGTCCGATCATGGGATGAACTCATCATCATGTGATGGAACCTTTGAAGTTGTTTATCTCGCCATTGGCAATGGCAAGGTATTCAACCTGAGAGGCCAGACCCATGGAGCATATTAATCTATATACACAAGTCTAAAGGTATTCGGACTACAATCTAATATATCCTTCACTAAATAGCATGTAACCAGACGTCGAATCCCATGATCAGTCGCTCCACCAAGTCCCGCACCGGCGCCACAATGTCGATCAAGCTTGAATCCCCAAACCCTCCCGCTCTCGCACACCCTTCAGTCAACACGGTGCCCCACACGACAAGCCACGTCATCGTCCAAACCCACCCCAACATCCCATCTACCTTGTTACCCGTCAAGCGATAAAATACGCGCTCCGCAAGTAGTCCTGGTGCCATCATCCCGAACCCAACGAGCATTCTCCACGCTTCCGATTTGCCATTCAGACTGACCAGTAAGATGTCGTGCATGATCCCCGATGCGAGAAACGTGCCCACAACAAGCCCTACACGACCAAAAACGAGGGAGAATGGATAGCCGCCAAAGAGAATGAGGGTGCGGCGGTTCCACTGGTGCCATCTACGGCCCCAAAACTCGTTGAGTGATGTCGCGCGATACGGTGCTTCGAATGCGGGGGGCCACTGAGCGGGATCTTGTCTGATGAGGAGAACGCCTAGTAAGGTATATAGATCGTAACCCATCTGCATGGAAGTGTATCCTGAAAAGCCAGCGAATACTGAGATAATACTTGCTCGGAGGTATTGCACGGGGAGAGGAAGGGTATCA
>JBBPMY010000799.1:0-11573 GCA_038090615.1 Phylloporus gajari
GCTGCACAGCCTGTGGCGCTGTACCATACCTGTAGCTCAGCTGTACAATAGGGGACCTTGCTGGAGCACTGTGAGTCTTGTGATTACCTGTCTAGAGCTCTACATAACAATCTGATTTTGCTGATGTTATATATTACCTGTCTTGTATGTACCCTCAAAACTCCGAAATACTTGCCGATTGATTGGCGCACACCTTCCATATTACATACAATCTGTCCGGGGTATTCCCCCGCGGGACGGTAATATTCGCCCACATACTCCCCTACATCTCCTGACAAAAATCTTACTTTTCCAGTATACGCTCCCGAGAATTCGCGACATTGGCCCATCCAATGGAGTGCATCTCTTTTATACATCTTGCAACTCCGCGATATACCCTGTAGGACGGTAATATTTAGCGATATACTTTCCTACCTCACTACTATTAAATCTTCTCCCCCCAGTATACCACACCCCCGAAAATTTGGGATGTTTGCAGATATAGGTGCCTGCATTGCCCGTATTACGTTGTACCTCTTGGGGATATACTCCCACCGCTCTGAAATATTCGCCGACGTATTGATCTGCGTCTTTTGCATCGTACTTTACCTCTGCGAGCTATGCCTCCGAGAATCCTGCATATTTGCCGAAATATTTGGGTGGGTCTCTTAAGCTGAATCTTCCCTATTCGTGATGTACCGCGCAGAACTGAAAGAACTGCCGATATAACTTCCTCTATCACTCGCACTCAATATTTCACTTCAAAATGCACCCTCAAAAGTCTAGAATATTCGCCGATACAGTTGCATTTATCTCCCGTATTAAATATTCCGTCTCCAGTATATACTCCCTCAAAACGAAAATATTTACCGACGAAGTGATCTGCATAATATGTAGGAAACGATTACCGTCACCGATACAGAACCGAGAATCCAATATATTTGTCAATGTACTCGCATGTATCACCTGTATTAAATCCTCTCGACTCATGGTATATCTTTACCGGACGGAAATATTCGCCGACATAATCCCTTACATCTTCTATATTACATCTTCCCTCCGCAGGATTTGGTCACGTCAGACCGCAAAATCTTCCGGAGTGGTCGGCAACATCTTCGTTGTTAGTCCTTACTTGTTCGGTAACCACACATCACAAGACGATATTTGCCCACCTACTTGCTTACATCTCCCGTGATAAAGTTTGGGCATCAGAGATATACTTTCACTGGAATGACATATTCGCCGATAAATATCATTCCATCGCCTGTATTAAATCCTACCTCTCCAGAATGCATCTCCGCTCCTGCAAGATATTTGCCGAGACACTCACACATACCTGTAGTATAAAATGTCGGTATCCCAGGGACGGCCTCACCGATGTCATATGTGATTTCGGAGACATATTGATCCACATTCATTGCAAGGAATCCAGCTTCTCCGAGATTTAAACTTTTGCGAACAATGAAAGAACGATCAGTTCATCAAGTGAGTCAGGAAAATGTACATTGATTTCAACTTGGTATTGTGAGACAAAAATCGGCCGGTAGAATATCGACATTATAACATTCTTTTGAACGAGTTTTGTCTCATTTCTCTCCGCCAATTGGAGATCGGTGCCTGTATTCGGATATAATGCCGCAGTCCTCCGCCAATGATGCCATATAAACACTAATGGCTCTATGCGATCGAGAATTCGTTGCCGGATTTTAAAAGATTTAAATGCGCTTACATACAGGATATCGAAGCATACGGAACAAAAATTGTGATGTAGTCTATATAAGCAGCAATGGTTTGAAAACATCGCCAACGCCCGGTAATTGCAATGGATTATACAGCGAGCACAACCAATGCATGAAGAAATTCATTGTGGAGCTTTAACGTCAACCGGAGCAAACGCCGATGCATTCGCCGATCGGTGAGTGTCACCTAACCCTAGAAGTCTGATTAATGCATATACATTGTTCCTCATACAATCGCGGCCGACACCCAGATGGCCGACAAGTTCTCGGTCGTCTGGCAGCTGAGCTGGCGCTCGATGTATTTATTCCTTTTTGTTACTCAACGTTGGTGGAATTTACTACAGAGGTCGTTTAGAACTCCCGTATTCTTTTCCTGTGATGGAGCTTCTTCTACCATATCAACGTACTGGTATTGAATTCGCACCGGTCATGCACCCCAAACGAGAAAGTGTTTCGGTAAATCTTTCACCATTGTGTAAATTATTCTCGAAGGTATTTGACATGCTTTGTTTGAAATCATCGCCTTGTGGACGATCTTTATTGTATACTTGGTGCTTATATAATGTTAAATCTAAGCATATTTTATGGTTTTTAATACAGTTAACCCTCAGACAAATTCGAAGATAGAACAACTTGCTTCATAAACCGACGATGTATTGGAAGTTTGTCACGTAAAGCGATTTCGATCATTCATTTCCGACCGATTGTTCGGCTGAAGGTTCTGTTGGATGGAAACACTAATTACTGAGTCTATCGGCGCCGGTAACGTCCTCGTAGCAACATGTACAAATATACTACGTTGTCAAAAACGACTCCAGCCCATTCCTAAATTACTAGAATTACCGAAGTGATTCAATTTGTCGCTGATCCCAGCGGAATTCTCAATTACTTGGCTAAGTTACGGATTATCCATATTTGGCGAACTCTCCTACTTTGTAAAAATCCCAATCCAGCACAGGGTATACATTGTGAATTTGAAAAGACATACATCGATGCAATACTCAAATTTTCGCTATTGAAAATCCAATGGAATTTAGACCGATCGCTCCGGGGTTCCCAAATCAACATCCATGCTGATACTACCACCAATTTTACCTTCTTCGGCCGATCCCATTTCGACACTCATGTCAACCGCCGAATCTTGACCGGCGAATCGGTCGCTCTCTTGAGCAGGAACCATAGGAATAGTTTCCCCTTGCTGATTGTCCATCACATTATTATGAATATTGAGGGCGCCCAAAATGTTAGACGCCTCTGCAACATGATCTAGGGATCTTTCCGGAAGAAATGGTGGCGCTGAATGTCGGGAAAAGACATCGTCGAGCAAATTGCGGACAGCTAGAGGTACTGACGTGGATCTTTTGAGCGAACTCCGCGATGGAGATGGACCCGTCGCCGAGATCGGTAAATTAATGGAAGGAGGGGCAACCTGATGATCGCTTGAAGTACATATTTGCTGTGAAACGTTCGGCGCAGCAATAACTGCACCTGGATGCTTCTGTGGCGCTCGCCCGACGACGCCCTCCTGCGAAATTTCCAACAACTGTGTTTGAATCGCTACCGACGACATTAACCGGTGTGGTTCCATGGCATTTGGTGAAGAATGCAGGGCGAGGATGGAACGTCGTAAAGCCTCTACGTATCTGCCGTTGCTGTCGATCGCAATACGAACGTCAGAGAGTTCCCCCCTCAGCGAATTGATGCCAATGGTAGTGTTACGAAGATCCGAGACATCGTCGCGCAACGAGTCCACGAGTGCCGAAAGACCAGCGATTTGTTTTCGAAGGCCGGTGATTTGATCGGTATTTTCATTTGCTAGCGAAGTTCCTTGAGGCGCAACGGTCTGTGGTATTGTGGTCGTCTTCTTGTGAGGTACAGCAATCTCTACGAACACTTATAATTCGTTAGTAATGTTCGCTTTTCAGCAAGGTGACGCCCTCACCGTTCGGAGCTTGCTTTTTTTTGTTGGTAGTGTCCGCGGAAGACGTGGTGGAAGGTGAAATTTTCTTTGGGTTTCTAAACGTCAAATTCGCCGGATGGAAAGTGGTCGAAGGTCCTGGTGATGTTGAACGCTGACGTTTTCGACTTTTGAGTTGCGCAACAGACGAGCTCGAGCGATTTTGAGGGGGAGTAACCGTACGCATGCGCGTGTTGGATGGGCGTCGAGGTGGACGAGGTGGTATAAAACCTGTCGATTTGGGAGAGGGGCTGCGACGACGGCGTGGACGACCGCGACGCCGAGGAAGGGGAACGTCTTCCTCTTCAGATGCATCATCCTGCGATGTCATCCGGGTTGTAGCACGAGATCTGGCGCGAGACCTTGCACGCGAAAGAGCACGCGATCGTGAGCGAGCGGTGAGAACTGGAATAGCCAACGTGCACTTCGTCTTCTGGCGTTTACACTCCTTGCAAACACCCTTCTTCGTGAACGGAATGCAGGCGACATTGCGCGACTTGCATTTGTCGCACCGCGGATCCGTGTCATCGTCTGTGTCGTCGCGTTCGTTGTCTTCATCGTCTGCTGTTGGATGACTCGAGGAACCCGCTATAGGCGCCGACGACACGTTTTGATCGGTTTTGAACTCCTGAGTGCCAGGAATCATACGAGAGTCTTCTTCTTCCGTCTTGACATGACGCGACGGATCCGAATTTGACTGTGGCGCGGTTTTTACCTCTACGGATACTACTTCCACAATCTCCTCTCCTCCTTTCTCTTCTCCTTTTGACGCTTGCGACGGATCGTTGTCCAAGATGTCGACGTCCATTTCGTCACCTGTCTCCTTTTGCTTCCCCTTTTCGAGCGTGGTAAACGCGAGATTTGCAGAATCATGTACTTGGCTGGGCATAGACGTCGGAATTGTCGTGACGGATGTGGAAGGAATGGAAGTTGCAGACGGGGGAAGGGTGGACGAATTGTTGGTCAACGTTGCGGAAGGATTATGATTGAGACTGAGAGATGCTCCTTCAGGAACAGGCGGAGTACGCCCATATTTATACCATGCATGCTTCGTGATTGAATCCGTTGGCTGCCTAATCGCACCCCAATTCGGCCAGATGCCGCGTTTCATGCGTTCTTCAGCATCGGCAAATTCCTGAGCAGCCGCTATGACGACTGGCGAAACGAGCGTGTCAACAGTAACAACTTGTGAAATAGCCCGCTAAATTCCATTAGAACACAGGGAAAAGTGAAAAGGTTGACACGCACGATTGAAAGGGCGATTCTTTGCGAGACGGCTAACCAAACATTACTGTCACGGTCGTCCAGATAGGCCAACGCGTTCTTAATGATTTCGGTTTCTTGAGCGATAGTTGATTCAACGAGGACTGTTTGCGATCCAGACATTTGGGGAAGGGAATGCAAAGAGCGAAGCAGCAGGGGAATCTGTGAGGACAAGACTGCGACTCATAAACTCCGAAAGCCAGGATTACATAACAATGAACGAGTGTGGTGTATGGTTGATTGTTACGTAAGTCGCATTTGTAATGTTTGTGGTTCCTTGTTGAAGGTGAACGGCCAAGCTCGATCCTCACGACGTCACCCACTTGCTCTGAGAATGCCTTCTCAGGACGTAGGTGGCCGCTTGCGGCCCAAGACTCATAGGGTAAAATTTGCCGACCCTCTCAATTCCTCACCGATGGTCGACAAACGCGACACTCTGTCCGGCTCGTTCTCATCGAAAATTGTCGAAAGCTCTGAAGATCATGGACGTTCTGAATCGATGTCCATCGATCCTCCGGTACCGGCGCAATTTACGCTATTTCCATCTTCCCACCCCAATCTTTCGTCGTTTGATTCATCTTTACCACCCGTTCCAACCAACTTCGAATTGTATCCGAAATACTCACCGGCCATACTAATGCCACAAAACCGTCCAATTGTGGGTACGTCCTACTTGTATTTAGACCCATGAATACAATTGCCGAACACATCTTTTGCAGAACCTGAGGCCGGGCCTTCGAGGTCGCAAAGCGACAAATCGGCGAATGTTACCGAGAGTAAGCGAGCATCCGGCAGCCGCTTTTCAATGTCGGTCGACGGTGGAAAAGAACAGCAGGGGCTTCCACTGCTGTCTGTTTATACGCCAAGCTCACTCGCATCTCTCAATACCGATGGTAAGCAAGAGGAGATTCGATACGATTGCATGGCAGGCGTGATATGCGGATTTGAAAATTGTGAGTAATATTCATGGGTTTCGAAATTTATGCTAATGAGAAAAGATAAAACGGCAAGGGAATCGGCCGCGACATACGCTGATCGACTCCGGCGTGACGGCACCGATCCGGGTATGTTCAGAAATGAGGCCGACGAATACTTGAGGACGGCGTACAGTGCGTATGGAACAAAGTTAATGCAATTGGCATTTCGGAAACAGACTCTCGAGAAAGAGATCGCAGAGCTATCGGTCCAACTTGATGAAGTCGGCCGATTGTCAAGAGCAAAATCGGCCGAAGCATCGGCTATGCCGAGGATAATATTTGATTGGTGTAAGGAGCTGGACGAAAAAATGAAAGGAAAATAGGTGTACTCGACTCCTACGTTTATTATAAATAATACATTGCCACCATATGTACAATATAGCCACCGAAATACCTTCCGTTGTTCCTGTGTTCAGTAGGTAATTCCAGAAACTACTAAACTTTGCTTTTTCCTTTGCGCCGCCCGGGGCTCGGTGTGGGGAATCCCTCATCTCGTGCACGAGGAGCGATTCTCTTACGAGTGGAACGCCTCGGGGAAGAAACCGCCATCGGCGGTAAATCAGATGGTCGGCGATCGGCGTTCGCTTGCGCAATATTGATCTCTTTTGCAGAATGATCAACACGTCGTTTTTTACTTGCCTCCGTATGATTGCGAGACGATTTCTTTCTCTTTGATAGGGTAGGCAATGTAGTGTCTCCGTCGTCACTATTATCCCTGCCCTCGTCAGCGATGTCATCCGACATTCTTTGCTGGTTTCGCTTGGCCCATGATAGCAATTAGGCCAACTCGATAATCATGGAGTCACTACACTCACAGTTCGATTCTCGGATCGAGACAGCGCCATGTCTTCTTCTTCCTCATCCGAGTCTTCTGGAATTACTCGCGGATAGCGGACCTTCTGAGTGGTTTCTTATCCCAATCTGAGTCTACCAATATATCACTCACCTTCATATGATTGGTAGGCTGTTTTGCCGCTGAATGAGATGATCGTTGTACCCGAAGCGCATTCTGACCCTCTTTGGCTTGTTCATCAGTTCCTGTTCGGCCATTTTGGCGAAGGCGATTGCTCTAAGTGAGACATACGTTAGCTCTGGCATGTTGACAACCTTCGAACTATACCGCGAGCATCTTGCCGTTATTTAGATTCATTCGGCGGTTGTCCTCTTGATCATCGTCCGAGGGATCAGTATCTTCCTCACGATCCCGACTCTTGTCATACGTTCCACTTTCTTTTGCAATTGCCCCCTCTTGACTGAAGCGACCCATTAGATTTTGGCGCGGTTTTGCATTCTAAAAGCAAGATAAGCTTCGCATTTCGAATTTGTAAGCACTTACAGGCACAGATTTCTGAATACCCCGACGGACAAGGTGATTGGTCCTTTGCTCGTCGCTCTCATCGTCCTCTTCCTCTTCATCCTCGTCTTCGTCTCCTTGCATCTCCTGCCCAACTGGCACATATTTACCATGCCCGTTTAATGTATGGTGAAATTCGAAGACTGGATCTAACCCTTCATTTTGCCGAGCTTTCCAGAAATCAAGAATACGGTCAACCTCCGCTTTCTTCAGCTTGGAGGGTTCCCTGAGCTGAATACCAGGTGGCATATATTTTGATTCGAAGAATTCGCGGGGTTCGGTATATATTTTTGACCATGGGACGGTTGCTCCTGGCTTCCGTGACGCGATCCCTATTAATGCAATATCAGCACCATAACTCCGAGGCAATGGAAGCTCAACTGTAGTAGCCAGTAATGAACTCCCGCACTAAAGCTTTGGCTTCATCAAGAGTAATCTCTCGAATGTCTGGGAGATATGGAATCCCATCCCGCACGTATTGAACCTCAGTACGTCCTCGGGATTTCTTTCGCTTCTGATGACCCTCTCCGTTCTCGTCTTCGCTGCCGTCTTTGTTTGCACCGAATGCAATCTTAGAGTAGTCTCCCCATGCATTCATAATATCATCGATGCCACCTTCAGGAAGCCCAGGGAACTTTGGTGCTTCTAGATCATCATTGAAATCATGTCTACTGAAGGATTAGATCTAGGATGATTGCCGAATTACTTACTCACACCGCACAGCAAATGTCAGCATTGGGATCCTTCCACGCTGCCAGAATTACTACTCGAGTTCCACATTGACGCCACATTTGCTGAGCGAACTTTCTGGAATACTTCTGACCGAGTTCGTCACCGTTTCTAGAAAAGTTCAACAGAAATATTTATATGAGGATGAACGACGAACTTTGCACGCAAATCATCTGGCAACATTCCAGTATTCCAAGAATTGGCTTTGACTTCAGCGTCATCACGCTCCTCTTGAGAAAGTTCTCGGGTGACTATTGTGAGCGCCGCTTGATAATGTTCAATATATCCTCCTGCCCCAGGGTCCCCGTCCCACTCGCGTTTGATCAGTGCATCAACACGATCTTTATACAATTCACCAGCAACGCGACGGACTGTCCAGGCCTGACCGTACTTCATCAGCTCTTTGGGTTTGCGGGTTCTCCCGAATTTCTTCAGCCATGTGTGATATTCCTGCGGAGAAAATCAGAGAGTGTAAGCAAATCACCATCACACATACCTTTTTCCGTTCTTGCCATTCCTCCTTACTCATTTTCTGAGTGTCGGGGAGATCCTTAGCGGCAGTTTTGACCTGCCGAAAAATGTCGGCCTTTCCTTGCTTCTGTTTGGCTAGCTTCCACGCATCCTTATGCTGCTGTAAAATGCGGAGCTCGCCGATGGAAAAGTCAACCATGATGGCTGTTGACCACGCAGACCGTGAGACACTTTTTTCTTCGGCAGGTTCAAACCTTGAATGTCATCTGACCTTGGAGGAATTTTCAGATAAAGGCATACTCCCCTGAGTGCCGGCATCGAATGGAGGCCAATAATGCCGTAAGAATGCTCAGAGCTGCCAGGCAATAGAGGGGTAGCATTTCAATAAATACTTCACAGTGAGCTGTGAATGGCACGAAGTTTATTGATCCACCAATCTGAGCAATGATCCAGTTCATGAGGTCTTAAATTTCTGTTTATCGGCGAATTTGGTTCGCTTCCAAATCATGCGGCAAACAGGAGGCTCCGAGGCAGTACATTGCCGGTGGCATGATATTTCTATATACACGTAATCCAGGGAAAAGCTGGCAAGGTAACAGGGAATGGAAACACTCAACTCGGGGTCGCAGAAAAGGATTGGGACAGCGTTTGTTACCTGTCTTCTCTCTGTCACAAAATGACCAGGAGAGGGAAAAGAATTGTGACTTCCAATCCACTCAAGATTGCGCATTATCAAGATGTTCAAACCACCAAAGGAATGAAGACAAAACTACTGAAGATTTCCCCGTCAAAAATTCTTCGTCCGCTGCGATTGTCGAGTGATACTCCTTCCAAACAGAGTTTCTCAAGGTATCAATCTGATTTGCGTCGAGAGAAAAGGGCCGACATTATTGTGGATGAAGAACATAGTCTCCCTCACTTTAGTCTTCCGAAACCTAAGGTAATTAGCCATAGTGACAGGGTGCAGCGTTAACCTAGTTCACAGACACAAAATGATTTTCTCAGAGACTGGCTGCCGTTCAAGATGGAATACCTGGGAATGCTGCTTGACATGGAGGCTCCATCTGAGGACCGAATGTGCTCCGAACCAAACTGCGCAAAAGATGGCGTATACCGTTGTCTTGATTGTTTGTCGCAGCCCCTGTTTTGCACGTCATGCTGCCGACGGCAACATATGAGGCTTCCGCTTCATCGAGTCCAGCAGTGGACGGGCCAATATTTCGAGGATTCCTCCTTACGCTTGGTCAGTATTTCCTGGTTATCCTTCACACAACCGATGACAATATGGGCTAGGCCGGTGTCGCAATACACTTGGGTCACAATGGACATCCTTGCTCCACTGCTGGGGAGGAATTTACTGAACTCATGAATGACGAAGATGGATGGGAAGACGAAGAATGCGTCGATACTCCGGGAAATCTGCGGAGGCCAGAGATCGGTGATTACCTGATTCTCGTCGACGTTAGCGGTGTCCATGTCGCTGGGATATCATATTGCCAATGTGATGGTGCACCGGAAAGGCATATCCAGCTGTTTCGCGCTGGGCTGTTCGCCGCGAGTGTCAAGCGACCTCAAACCGCATTTACATTTCATGTTTTGGATGACTTTCTGCGTGACAATGTCGAATGCGGAACATCGGCGATGAACTACTTTTCTAAGCTCCGCCGAATTACGTCAAATGCCTTTCCCCATTTGGTTCCAGTAAGTAATCTTTGTCAATATTCATCGGCCAGTAATAATACAACATGCAGGATCGGTATCGTGAGTTAATGAGGGTGTCAAGAATGTGGAGGCTGTTAAAAATGTTGAAATGGAATGGATATGATATCGGAGATCCTCCGCCGAATCATGGCGAGCTCGCTTTGTTTTGCCCGGCATGTCCCCAACCCGGCATTAATATCCCAATCACCGACGAAATCGATTTCTCTGATCTGAAGTACACCCGAACATTTGTTATGGACGGCAATTTCAAAGCTGAACACATGCATACCAAATGCCCCGAAGATGACGTCCCCCTCATGGATGGGTTATTATGCATGGTGAATCGAAAGAAGTATCAAGAATACCTGGCTTGCACCGAGCGTATAACTGAGGTAAGGAGAAATGTGACTGAAAATACCTGCACAATGTAAATGTATTTTAGCGCTCCGATTGCAACAACCACCGAGCAGTGAACCGAGCAAATGCCGATCGTCACCGATTAGAAGCAACCGGGATCGGCGGATGTGCATGCGCCAGGCATGGTTGCATCGTTCCGGAGAGCATCGTGGATTTTGACAGAGGCGAAGGGTCAGTTTT
The DNA here is from genome assembly GCA_038090615.1 of Phylloporus gajari. Classification (NCBI taxonomy): domain Eukaryota; kingdom Fungi; phylum Basidiomycota; class Agaricomycetes; order Boletales; family Boletaceae; genus Phylloporus; species Phylloporus gajari. Next base: position 10,768 of record JBBPMY010000799.1, read on the forward strand.
TTGTTTTCTAAGTTCAACCCGGAAAATGAATTTTCGCGTAGCCAGCGAAACATGGACTATGCGTTATACCATGCATTACGATACAACATGAGACTCATTCAAAGAGTAATAACGTTCTATGACGTTAATTGTCAGTATAGCAAAAAATTACGACGACGTTTTCAAAGTAACAAAATTATATCACTTCCATCAAAAGTGGAGATTGTCCCAGCGATTGGTGCATGGCACATCCATGGACATCGGCAGGAATGCTTGGCGCGATACGGCGCTAATTTTATTCCGGGAGCTGGCAGAGTGGATGGCGAGATTATGGAGACTCTTTGGTCGTCACTCAATATTATTTCCCCATCTGCTCGAGGAATGTCAAATGCTCACCGTCAAGAATTACTGGATTATCAAATGAATGACTCCAATTTTCTCAAAATGATTCGAATGAGTGAGTTATATATACTCATCGAATTCCATCTGAGAATATTATTTCAGGTCGCTCTTTAAAAAGAAAGTTCGATGTTGCATTACGCCAACGTGCCGATGCCGACGAGGCGTTCAGGGATCTCGACAGCGGAGTTCCAGACGAAGAACGATCTCACTGGAATGCCGCCGAAGTTCAGGCGCTCAATCGCAGAATCTCGGACCCGTCAGGAATGGATATTTACGAAATTCAGATGCAGCGAGGTATGGGTACATCAGCAAAATCAGATTGTTATGTAGAGCTCTAGACAGGTAATCACAAGGCTCACAGTGCTCCAGCAAGGTCCCCTATTGTACAGCTGAGCTACAGGTATGGTACAGCGCCACAGGCTGTG
>JBBPMY010000800.1:0-11567 GCA_038090615.1 Phylloporus gajari
CTGGCACACCTCGAGTCTGGCGTTGGAATCGAATGTGATCGGAACGGCGCGGGTGAAGAAGAGGATCTACGACGCTCGTGTGAGATGAATGTGGTACAGCCAGCGAGCGCGCGTACGCATGAGGTCCAAATTCGGTAGGCAGTACATCCGACTCGAGATCAGGCTGTAGACTACTGTGTGCAGAGATGACAACGACGGAGCACTTCACGCGATGTAACTCACTTTTGCGACGAGGTAGGTGTTCTCGTAAGATAAGATGTCACATTTCCAGGGCTGACAATGTCCACATCATCGGGAAACGGGCTCGGAAGACGTATCGGACCGGACATACCTTTGCGGTGTAGGGAGATGACTGGCTCTGCCAGGCGTAGGACCCACCCTGCAAAACATGCATTCCGACACGATCGAAATTCATAATTCACAAAAGAGACATGAACTGGCGCACCTCGTGAGACTGCCGGACGGATGTACGCCACCATTCTCGCCTCCAGGGGCTTGTGTGCGCTTGTCTGAGTAAGAGGGCCAGCCAGCAAGGTCTGTAAGCAGACCTCGCGATCTCGACTTGGGCGGTGTGATGACTGGCGACGGGGACAAGACAGGAGGTGTGGTGCGCTCGGTCCTCGAGATAGGTGGGTCGGGTCGTGCGCATGGATCCATGTCAGGCTGGGTAGATATCGGTGGGGAGGATCACCCGCAGGGCGCTGATGTGGAATGAAAAGTGCAGTATAGCAAAGAAAATTGTGGACGCTGAAACAGAGTCTAGTCCTCGAGGAACGAGGCCAGGCAGCAATTAGCTGACATAATACCAAAATGATTGGTCGACTAATTTGACGGATTTGGACATGTCCATTCTTCAAGTCAATCGCGGCGTTGCTATGTGCGATTCGCAAGGAACATTTTGTACCGTCGAATTTCACAACGGAATAACTGCTTCGAGGTTAGATCTGCGCCGCTCACTTTTTTTTTTCAGGCAGTCTCCATCTCGCATTCCGTTGTAGGGGTGTTCCTAGAATCTTAGCACAAAAGGTTGTCGCCGCTTGCAACTGAGATGACGCGTCAGATGTACGCCGCGAATTTTGGCAGCGACATTGTTCGCAGGGTCAATTTTTGGCATCGCATCAACGCATAGCCAAACTGGTCCCGACGGAATACGGACAGACATTCCAACGCTCCTCGCTCAGCCGAATACTGGTTTTCGGTTTCTATTCCGCTCTCGATTGACTGACCAAAAGGGCAGATTGGTCTACTCACACCTCTTGCATCTCATGTTAGGACTATGGTCGCAAAATATCTGGCCACATGACATCTGAAAAATGGCACCCTGCTACATGTAGCCCCAGTGGTCCTGTAGCCCAGCTCTGCCCTATTAAATAGGTCATTTGTAACCCACATCTAGGCACAGCTAGTTGTCAGGTGTGTTGCATGATAACTTGACAGTCATGTAGACCTTCACTTGTATAGTTCATTGTATCCTTGCAACATGTATAGGCATGTAGTATATTCCCCAAATCTGATGACCAATTAAACAGAGTGAAACTAGTTCTATTTCAGATGCTTATAATGTGGTAATGGTGATAGTGGTGAAATGAACTAGGATTCATGTCTAGTGTGTCTATATTTTTCAGGAAGTCCAATCATTTACCCTGCAATGTGCCCTCAACCCATATAGTCAATATCTGCATGTTGAGTAAAAGAATTCCTCTAATCAAATGTCACTTTTACACTTTAGAGCATAAAAAACCAACTTATTTTACTTTCTCCAACAGCTGTTTTTAATGATTGCAGAGAATCACAGTTGGATTTTCTTCTCTTAGGAGCTAGCATTAGCAAATCACAGATGTTTGGCCTACATGGCATATATACCTATATAACAAAATCAAAGCAGTGAAATATTTGCCACACAGTATAGTATCATAGAGCTTACAGAAGTCAAAAGAAATGTGTTTTTAATTCAGTGCTTATACCACTTTGTATCCAGCAGCACAATAAGAGACCTGACTGTGAGTAAGCTTGTGATTTACTGATATACAAGGATAGGACTCCACAAGTTATGTGAGCTTGTACTCAAGGGTTTGACACAGAATCTCCTCTAGGAAAAAATAGATCAAGTAGTGTTGTTATTCAAGAAGTAGTCAAAATTTTGTATTCAACAGATACATATGAGGGGTTTATCATTACTACATGTCAGCAAACTAGCCATGTTCTGGCCAGCTCTGACCAGAGGGGTATCTTCCTGGAATCACATAGCCACATAGTTTACTGATGCAAGGTCCTGGGAAGGTATAGCTGATGCCTGATTGTCTATATCTAGTAGCTCTATTGACAATTATTGATATTTAATTAGCTTTATGAAACCATATTATGATTTGTTATACACCACACCCTTGAATCTGTGATATAATCACAGACAGAGTTTATATAGACCATTAACATTAAAGTAAAAAAGTACATCATAGTCATGATCAGTAATAAAATAGTTTTTGAAGTCACTATTCTGTTTTTACCTTTTAACCATCAACTTATTCCATATTTTACTATCAGGATTCTATCAATGGTTAGAATAAAGTTTCAAAATTTTATTAGTCATTCTACAAAAGTATACTACAACAATTGCACACACTGTCAATAGTATGATATAGGACTGGGTGGCCCAGTCCCATGTCATACTATTGATTTTATGACATGTGCTTTTAATATGCATTTGTATGTACACAAGTTTATATTGTGTGTATAGCGAGTCTTTCTATCATAGTATACATGATAAGATATATCCAGCTCTTTTTCTATAAGACATCTAAATCATGAATGATAGATACATCACAAGCTCTTCACTTGTTGATATACTTGGCTACTAAACTTCAATAAATATTTGTAAACAAGGATTCTATAACTTACAGATGATATGATCAGAAATAAGATTCATAAGGAGTTCAGACACATTCTTCTTTGGCTCATATTGAGGGTAGAACTCAGTGAGTGCTTTGACAACTTTAGCATATACTCCAGATGATGTGTATTGCTCAGCTGCCACTTCAAGTGGATCTTGAATCTTCTTTTGATGTAGGAAGAAAGAGTGTTCCAAAATCAGAGCATAGCCTATAAACAGCAATTATTATCATATAAAGTTGATATTGTTTGAGATCACCAATGCCAGTCTCAAGAGCTTTCTTCCATGGACTAATAGTAGAAGATGAATAGGTCTGTATAATGTCAGAGAATTCATATAATTTATATATGAATAACATACTCCTGATTCAAGGCTTGATGGTAGTCTTGGAGACAATTTTCCAAATGCCTAGTAATTTAGTCATTAAAATCACAGGGATATAATAAATCAAATACCTTTGAAGAAACAATTGACTATACAAATATTATGATTCAACTGGACACAAGTATAATATAATCAGATGACATACATCCTATTATATGGGAAAAGTATGAATGAAAGCAAACAGCAATTGAGTAGAGAAATTATTCTCTTACCTTTTTTATTAGCTGAGATATGTGGAATTTAGAAAAACACTCATAAAAGAAAGTGCAACACTTACATCCTAGAACATGAATCCAGCTATCAGAAAAACAAAACATAGTGAGTAAGACATACTAGCTATATATAATGAGAATTAAATCATATAGATCAGCATTATGATAAAAACAACAACAACATACCTCCTGAAAACAACAGAAATGTAAGGATCAGCATGATTTTGAATACTCTGAAAAAATGAACTTACATCCTATTGAAAAATATTAGTATCACTCTGAAATCTTAATAATTCTCAGCTACTTACATGCTATAAATGAGATGCAATAAGGATTAGTTTTATTTTGATGATCAAATGATCAGATTGCTTACCAACTATAAATAAGAGAACAAGATATAAGACATAAGTAGAGATTAGGACCATTCTAAATCCTTCAATAATAATCAGACCACTTACCCCCTATAAGAGAGCAGTTGGGTGAAAGAGATAGGTAAAGATCAGTATTACACTGAATTCTCTGATTACTATTCAGAGACCACTTACTTCCTATAAATAAAAGAGTGATAGGGTAGAAAAGACATATAGGGTTCAATATCATTCTGAACTCCTCAATCCTAATCAGATTACCTACTTCCTATAAATAAGAGAGTAGTAGAGCAGAATAGACAGAGCAGGGTCAGCTATATTCTGATTTCTTGATCATGATAAGACCACCTACATACTGTGAATGAGAAAAAAGTGGAGTAGAAGATACAAGTAAGATTCAGTATAGTTATGAATACACCAGTTACAATCAGACCACTTACAGACTATAAATAAAAGAATAGTAGGATGGAATGGATAGACAAATATTAACCATTAGTATTTTGAGTCCACAAATCACAATCAGCTCTCTTACCTCCTATGAATAAAAGGGTAGTAGTATAAAGAGATAGGTAAGGATTAGCATTGTTCTGAATTCCTCAATTGCAGTCAGACTACTTACCCCCTGTGAGAGAGCAATAGAGTATAAGAGATAGATTGGGATCAGCATCATTTGAAGTTATCAAATTACAATTGGATCACTTACCCACTATGAATAAGAGATGAGCAGTGTGAAAAAGACAAGCAAGGATTAGTAGTATTCTGACTTCCCTAATCACAGTGACACCACTTACCCACTATAATAGAGTAGTGGCAGAGAGAGACAAGTAAGGGATAGTATCATTCTGAATTCTTCAATCACAATTATATCACTTACCCTCTATAAATAAAAGAGTAGCAAGATAGAAGAAATAGATAGGGATTAGTATTATTATGAATTCTCCAATTACAATAAGATCACTTACAGACTATAAATGAGAAAGCAATGGTGTAAGAGATAAGCATGATTCCTGAATTCTCTAATTATAGTAAGACCACTTACAGACTATGAATGGGAGAGCAATAGGGAGAAAGAGATATGCAAGGATCAGCATCATTCTAAATTCATAATCATGATCAGATCACTCACCCCCTGTAAATAAGAAACCAGTAGTGTGGAAGAAACAGACAATGATCAGTACTATTGTGAATTTCTCAATCACAATCAGACCACTTACCCACTATAAATGAGTAAGTAACAAGATGAAAGAGACAGATAGACATTAGCATAATTCTGAATTCCCTAATCATAAATATCTACTTACATGCTATAAATAAAAGAGCAGTAGGATAGAAGAAAAGATCAGCATCATCCTGAATCTCTAAATTATAATCAGATTGCTTACATGCTACAAATGACAGAGAAGTAGGATAGATTAGTATCATTTTGAACTCCTGATCATAATCTACTTACCCTCTATAAGTGAGAATGCAATAATGACACAATATAAAAGGAACAGGTGTGTATTAGTATCATTTTCCAATGAAATCCAAACCACTTACAGACTATACAGAGTAGAAAGATGGAAGAGACAAACAGGGATCAACAATGTTCTAAATCCCCAGTCACACTCAGGCTACTTACCCCCTATGAACGAGAGAGTAGCAGAGTAGAAAAGATATTCAGGGATCAGCATCATTCTGAATCTTCTAACCAGAAATGACCACCTACAGACTATAGTGATAAAAAGATAGACAGGGATTAGTATTATTCTAGATTCCTCAAACACACAGACCACTGACAAACTAGGAGAAATCAGTAGGATGGGAGATACAAGCAGAGATTAATGTTATTCTGAATTCCTCAATCACAATTAGATTACTTACACTCTATAAATGAGGGGGCAACAAGGTATAAGACATACATCAGTAGGTTGTTCTGAGTCTCTCAATCAAAATCAACCACTTACCTCCTATAATTAAGGGAGAGCAGGATGAGTAGGGATCAGCATCATTTTGAATCCCTGAATCACAATTTGATCATTTACCATCTATAAATGAGAGAACAGCAAACACAAGATATATATAAGCAGAGCCTATGGTCAATCTGGATCTCCCAATTACAATCAGACTACTTACAATCTATGAAGAGAGGAAGAGACAGGCAGACATTGGCATCATTCCAAATTCTCTACTCATAGTTATATTACTTACCCCCTATGAATGAGGGAGTAGCAAAATGGAAGAGACAGGTAAAGATCAGCACTGTTCTGAATTCCTGGATTACAATCAGACCACTTACCTGCTAAGTACAATAAAAGCAAACATGAAACATGTTATACTCTAAATATTGAGCAACTGAAAGACTATTTACCTCTGTGTGTGGAAACCATGAAATAGTCCCAGCAAATAGTTTGTGATGCTCATCACTATCAAATGGCAGATTATTGCCAAATTTCTGAGCAACAAATGGTAATAGTAGTCTAAATTAGTTAATATTTGATTGATATCCTTCATATGAATGTCATCACTTACTTTTCTATACAATACTTGATGCAAAGCAACATATTGGACTGCTGAGTAGTGATGAGTAACATTTGCATACTTTCCTCATTCAAGGCTGCTGCAGTGCTGTCTAAGAGGATCTGACATCCATAATCAGATTTGTGCATGTCTGTGTAAAGGGAATAAATCAAGCTATAGCAGACAAGATGACAACACTTACCTTCCAGTTCCACATAACCCTTTGGAGGATACTTCCCAATTTTCAACCTTTCCCATGCAGTGCTCTTTCTCAACATATCTTTTGCATACTCTTTGACCTTTGCAAACTGCTGCAATGCTGGTAGGCTCCTCTCATGTGGTTTGAGTCCTGCAAATCCTGCAGCCAATAGTGCATCACACTTTGTGAACACAACCACAACAGCCACTGCAACTTAATAGTAGTTTATGTGCAAAGCAGGGTAACATAAACTTTACCATTTCTTGTGTCACACTCATTGAAAAACTTTTCCTCCGCACTCAACACAGCACGGTGATACTGGTCCATCGGGATGCAGTACCTATTAAGAAATTTTCATTCAGTATCCTGCCAGTAGCATAACATTTCTTTACCATATAGCATGAACGCGTTTCTTGAGGTAATTTGTCTTTGCACGTTCAGTAACAAAGTCCCTCATCTGCTCGAATTCTTCAATGCTGCCAGTCTCGAATCCCCGCGAGTCATGAAAAACAAAGCCTGGGTTACTTCGGAAGACCATCTCATTTTTAATGTCATGAATTCCACGCTTGTGACACGTTAGCTGGAACTGGAAATGGGATCTAGTATCACAACTTCACTCACCTCCGTAGTCTCTTCGATCTGCGCGCGATCGACCTGATCACAGCCCATCATCACTTGGCCAAATCAACTAGAGAAAGCCATACTTTGTGTCCTTTATCGTCGTAGATCTCTGGGTCTTCTGTAGAGTCGCAGATCCGCTTGAGAATGGTTGTTTTGCCCGCATTGGCACGGCCGATGACGAGAATCCTGAACCGTCCAAACTTCTCTCTCAGGTTTTCAATCTCCATGACAGTTATGAATGAAGCCGAGAGGTGATCGTTTCAGTAGCCTTTCGCTCGTACGGTGCAGAAAACAAGGCAAGTCGCCGCCACCGCCCCCGAGAAGGAAGTACCACAACACACACCAACAACCGAACCCGCCTCGTGCTCAACTGGGTCCCGGTGCGCCAACCCGCACACAGACCAAAAACCCTGTTCTACACACCCACCTCGACAGGCGCTGGCTAACTAGCCCCGAATACCTTACAGCCGCGTGGTCCATCTGAGTACCAACATGGCCAAACGTTCTGTATGCCGCTGGCGTCTACCAGGCCTGCTGAGAATCTAAGGAGATGGACGAGAAACATAAGCGGTAACATAGTACTACCAGATGGTGTGAAGGATTGGTGCCAGGTGAGGTCACGTCGTCTGCGGTCATCAGAGTATTTGATATCAGACAGTGCTGCCCCGAAACGCATCTTCCCGTGTCATGCAATGGACCAAACCTACATATCAAGACTCGATGCCCATAGTCTGCTTGGCCCTGGTACCACATACAGACTACCAGGTGAGATGACACGCATGTGTATATCTACGGGGTACTCACTACTTTTAGTCCAGGACTACATTCGTGCGACGTTGTCGTCGTCCACGCTACTTTCCGAACTCTGGAACACGATTACCTGATTGTCCCTGAAAATATCAATCACACCAGACAAGAGAGGTTCTGCACCTAGAGGCAGAAGTTGGAGCTGTTGTTTGTTGTCACCTCGGAAGGGCAAGGACGATACGAGGGACGAGGGAGAGTCACTGTCAAGAACGGAAAAGAGAAGTATCCACTCCACTGTGCTATGGGAAGCTTTATCGCACACAGATGAGAACCGAATTGGACGAGCGAACCATCCCAGGGCCTAGAGTGTAACATCGACTGTGTCGTAGAGCTCACGTATGTTATCTCCCTTGTCCTCTGATATCACTACCACACCAAGTTTTATAGGTACTTCAATGGTCTGAGTAGCACTCAACCCAGAGAAATCAGTGTCGGTAGACTTGGTCGAGGCCAAGTATACCGTATTGGCGTATTCGTGCCGAAGTTACCCATCATGTAGTATTGTCTTCACATCAATGTCCCTCAGGTTCGCCAAACTGCACGCTCCAGTGTCCTCGACGATTCCTTTTTTGCCATTTTCGACTTGCACCTTTGGATCCCCGGGAGTTGGCCCATATTTTAACACCTCGATAGAAAGCTCCCGCGCATACTCTGAGTAATATCTTGATGACTCGCAGTGGCAAGTTCAGCGTTTTCGATTTGCTCGCACGAACCAGGATACAGCCGTGGTCCAGTCTAGCTTGACCACACTCGATCTTGCGGCACAAATCTCAGAGCTCGGATGCGAAAGTTCAGACCCAAGTCAGGGGCTGGCCACTTCAAAGTTTTCAAGGAAGGTGAAAGTAAATAAGGAACTACTGGTCGCACCACAACTCTCCTTCCGGATTCTACCGCCTTCACCCGCTCTATTGACACCTCGTTTACGATTCCTGTTAAGTGCGCTCCCTCTGCTCCACGTGCCTTGCGCTCGTGGCCCTCCTTGGAGTTTGATTGGAGTTTAATAATGTCTGACAGTCACCACTACCTGCGTCTTCGAATAACAAGTAGTTGACCGTGGCCCCGCAGGTAGCTGAAATCTACGGGACCGACAAGTAACGCATGATCATCGTAGGCCGCCAAATCTCTTCTACGTTTCTCATTGACTGGCAACGCGACCGCCACTGAAACACGTCTCTAGCCATTACGGGGGTTGACATTCAATACTGTCAAACAACATGTTAGTTCCGAGGTGAGCGATTCTTAGCTCTCCCTCACTTACTGATCCACAGGGAATCGTCTCGCCCTCCATCGGCAAATCAGCCATGTCAATCACCCCTACCAATGAAGTCTGCCGGAACTTGAAAGCGAAGACGGGATAGCGTCCTCGGACGTGCATGAGTGTGCTCGAGCTCCTGATGATGGAACATCCGTGTTTGCATCGAAGAAAGTTCTCCGTCTTGCTGGACGGAACTCTGCCACCGCTCGGATACGGGGAATATCGACATTAGATGAATCGTTTAATTCCCCGAACAACTGTGGAAGCGAGATCTAGAAGCATATACGATAATCAAGAGCTATTGTAGTTCACGAGTGGGCATCGGAATCATCACTAAGATGATATATTATATACCTTTGACAGAGTCATCAACCAGCTAGAGCGGGAATCAGATACGAAGAGAAAGTGACGATAGAAAACAAATGGTTCAACTGTTCAGATTGTGCGTACCCGATAAACAGAACGAGCGACCAATCAAAGACTTCGTAGCAAATGCAATTGGCTGACATAATAAGAGTTGTTTTTAGGCCGGTTTGGAGTCTAGGAGTTTGACTTCAATACTATATGTGCGATTCGCAAGGGACAGTACGTGCCGTCGAGTTTTACAGTGGAATAGGTCTGTCTCATGGTCAGATATTCGCGGCTGGAGCTTTACAGTCCCTGTTGCAGGAGGCTTACACCTTGCGCTCCGTCGCAGCGGTGTTCCTGGCGCAAACGTTGTCGCTGCTTACGACTGGGACCAGACTGCATGTCAAGTATACGGAACAAACTTTGGCATTGATATTGTCCACAAGGTTAATTTTGGAGCCGACGTCGGCGCAAGGCCAGCCTGATCCTGAATATAGACTGATATTGCGACTCTCACTGTTGCAGACCTCGCGCAGCTGAATGCTGATCTTTGGCTACTATCTCCGTCCTGCCAGCCATACACCATTCTCAACCCGCTGGCCAAAGGGGCGAATGATCCGCGCGCACAGTCCTTCTTACATCTCATAAACAACATCTTGCCGGGACTATCAGCACGCAACCTGCAGCCGCGCTACTTGCTCGTAGAGAATGTCGCAGGATTCCAAGTACGTGTGCGAGGAAGACTCCAGGCCTGTTTTCTGAATCCATGCGAAGGACTCCACGACTCGAAACCATCTTGTATCTATGCTGCAGGAATCCGGCTATGTCACAGTAGAGCTCGCCTTAAATCCGCTGCAATTTGGTATTCCAAACTCGCGGTTGCGATACTATCTACTCGCGAAACTCTCTCCGCTCAGATTTGTCGGTTTTGGCTCGGCGTCATCTGAGCATGTACTTGATCATATCCCTCCTCATCGTGATGGGCCCAAATGGACATCGCACATTCCCTCACTGGGTTTGAGGCAATATATAGATTGGACGATGAATGAGGAGATGCTTACCCAGTTTAGGATAGCAGACCGCGTCCTGACCAAGTGGGGTCGTTTATTTGATATCGTGCTACCGTCTAGCACCAGAACTTGTTGCTTCACTCGAGGTAACTGACCTTCCTTACTTCTCACTGAAACCAACCATCTACAAATGCACTAGGGTATACTCAACTCGTTGAGCGAGCTGGATCGATTCTCCAAATGAACGACGACCATGACGTGCGTCCTTGATCTAATCTGACAGATCTCTCTTATCTGTCTGCTAGACTACACAGGTTTTTGATGCCTTTCTACGCGAACGTGCAAACGGCGACGAGAACGCTGTGCGACGCTTGGATTGTCTCCAGCTCCGATACTTCACGCCAACGGAACTCCTCCGCCTCTTCCACTTCACTGAAACGAATACATCTCCGATCGATTTCGTATGGCCATCAGGTGTGTCGACAAAGTTGAAGTATCGATTGATTGGGAATAGTGTAAACGTGGAGGTAGGCTGGCGCGACCTTTGGTAAAACGGTATTGATTATCACACAGGTTCTACGGAGGTTGATAATATACTTGTTCGCCGATGAGGACGCTCATGAGGTGTAGTCCACGGATTCGAGAATAACACCAACAGCAAAGTGCTTCTGGTCACGGTAGCACTTGGTAGCTCTTCGTGTCACCCAACGTATGGGATTGAAATGGTATTGTAATCATCGAATAGTCTAATTTATAGAGCTTTTTTTTCGGATTCGAAGGTTTATTTCTATCAGTGGAAAGTTCAGTATTAGCACAGCCACCGAGGAAACAGTACCATCACGACAATGCTTTCCTCCACCGAGTTTACTAGGCGGGGCGTTCATCCAGACGCGTTCTCCTTGTTCTCGGTCGATGAAGACGTTTCTCTTGCGGTCCAGGGAGAGAACTACAGAAGACGCAGAAGTTCTACCTGCTTC